>SJXQ01003677.1:414683-548914 GCA_006408695.1 Aepyceros melampus | reverse complement strand
TTGCGGCCTTCTTCCAAAATCTCCTGTTAACTGGGTAAGAATTTGGGAGCTGAGTGAAGAGACAGAATGTCAGAAACATGTCCCAGTTTCATGTGTGTTGATTGCTGTCATTCTTGCAGTTTGCTCTAAGAAATAGTTATTTGGGCATGAAGGAAGAGTTATGACTGTCTAGTATTTATAATAGACATCTGTGTAGGACTTTGTGGCATAAACATGGTTATCAAGTATCAGAATAGAATTTTGAAATAGAATCAACACCCCTAAATGTTTGGTAAGGGATCCTATGTCAATCCTAGTTTCACAAATAAGGATATGGGATGTAGGTCACCGATATGCTTAAGTCACATGGCTGGTAAGTTGCAGAGTTTGAGTCTTCTGCCTTTAAATGTTACACTCTTGCCTTTTATAAATTATCAGCAGAAACTAAGCCCTAGGGAAGCAAGGCCACATCTCGGAAGTGGTGGTTGTCTAACACTGACTGTATTGACTATATTGATTTGTGCACACCAGCACCGCATTTGTGCCCATTGCTCTAGGGCCGTGTTTGGATGATTTCCCAAATGCAGATCTACTTTATTCTGCTGCTGAAGTAAACATCTACATTTCTCGTCTATTTATGCTTTTCCACCAACCTTGAATTGAGGACTTACAGTGAAATTCTCAAGTGTTGTAGCTGTGTTGGAGGAGGAGGAGGAAAGGTTTTGATTCCCTTCTGAAGAGAGTAAAGAACCTCCGCACACTGTTGGACGCCTGGTTTTGTTGCGTCTCTGTTCCAGTGCAGATTGTGAGTTTGAGGTTTAGTGCTTCTCAGTCATAGTCTGTACAGATGAGTAAGGGCAATGGATGAACATCTTTCATGCTATTCTTTGCTCAGAAACCTTTTTAAGACCTCAGTGGCCAGCTGTCACCTACCTCTCTGGTTTCATCTCCAGCCACTTTGGACATCCACCCCCAACCCCTGAACACGCACTGCTCTGTCCTTGCTTGTGCTTTCTGCTCTTTCTAGACTACACCTTCCTCCCTCTCTCCCTTTGCAAATGTTCCTCATTTTTAAAGGCCCTCTTCGTATTTTGTCGACAGTTCTCTTACAGTGTCTCTACCACTGGGCAGAATCCCTACCCTTTGTTCCCACTGCTTTGTTCTCACCATTAGGACATGATTTACAGCCTGAGAACTTTCCGTCTATTGTATAACCTCTGCCTCTCCCAGTTGATTGCAAATCCTTTAATGCCTGGACTTGTATGATATTTATCTTCGTATCCGTAGAACTTGGCAAGGTGCCTTGAATAGTAGGTGCTCAATAACTGTTGGATGGATTTGCATTCGTTTTAGGTACTTTGCAGCAACTCAGTTTGAACCCTTGGCAGCAAGATCTGCTTTTCCTTGTTTTGATGAACCAGCATTTAAAGCCACATTTGTCATCAGGATCAAAAGAGATGAGCAATACACTGCTTTATCAAATATGCCTAGGTACTGTTCTGTTCCTTGAATGTAAAATTTTTTGAGTGGGTCTCTTTCTTTGTTATGAATACTTGGATTCTTCTTTGCCATACCACTGAGAATGATTAAAATCATATACTTTCTTATTCTTTCTTAAAGTGCTTTAATAATAAAATATGTACTGGAATCAGTTGTGAAGTCAGCCTGAGAAACACTTGAGAAAGGAGAAAGACTGGATGTGGAATGCATGGGCAGGAAATGTGAAGTGTGTGCTATGTACTAAAGTTCTGTAAATATTAATACTATGAACTACTACTAAAGAGACGATGACATTTTTTGAGACATGGTGAATTTGCTGTTCTAAACTGTGATATTTGATAAGTTTGACCTTGATGTTTTACTGGTTATTGAAAAAGTTGATATTGTGACATGGAGGTTTGACAACAAGAACATGGATGTCTTTCTTTGCTGTGAGCTCCACATAGGAGGTAGTGGGAATGAAACCAGGCAGAATTGTTTTTACACTGAACAGAACTCAGAGGGTCCTCTTGCTACCTGGGGGTTCAGATGGTAAAGAATCTGCATGCAATGCCGGAGACCTGGGTTCAATCCCTGGGTCGAGAGGATCCCCTGGAGAAGGGAGTGGCAACCCACTGCAGTATTCTTGCCTGAAAAAAGTGCCATGGACAGAGAAGCCTGGTGGGCTAAAGTCCATGGGGTTGCAAAGAGTCGGACTTGACTGAGCAGCTAACACTTGGCACACCTGAGAGCTGAATGCAGCTGGATAGAAGCTTCTCAGAACCCCTGTGGCTGGGGGCAGGGGGCGGGGAGGAGCAGCGACATCTAACTGATTGTAGAGTCAGCCCTTGAGTCCAGAAGAGGACATGGTCTGCCCTTCAACAAGGACGTCACTTCAGCAGCTCTACTCCTCACCTTAACTCTTCACCTTAATTTTTCTTTGAGAGAGATTGCGTGCTTACTTGCCTAGGAACCTAAAACATTTTAAATTCTTGGCTGGCAAATCCTACAAGATTGCACACATTCCCACACTAGACTTCTGTAGTGACTTCTCACCTTTGATCCCATAGCCTTCTTGTGGTCATCAGCACAGTCCTCTTTGAAGCCATTTTGGGTCATTTGGAGGGATTAACCAGCTGTAGCTCCTCCTTGTGTGAATGTATTATTTTTGTAGCAGTGGAATGGAGTATCCTCAGATCATAAGGAAGGCTTTTTGTCTCCAGTGGTGTTTTAAAGGGGAGACACAGAGCCACTGTCACTGTCTCTAACTTACATTTATTTAAAGCCATGGCTTGAAACTAAGAGCTTAAGGATTTTACTGTACTCAATGTCCTCAGGATGAAGGAAGGTAGAGCAGACTGAGGCTGAGATCCATACTGTTTAGAAACTTGTGCTGAGAAATTAAAATAAGGCAGCACTACTTATTTCCTATTTGAATTTTCAGTTACCCAGTTTATATGTCACCGTCATGTATCCCCATGGTTACAGAACTGTCGTTTTCCACTTTGCTTGTAGAAGTCATCAGTCGTGCTGGAAGACGGACTTGTTCAGGATGAGTTTTTTGAGAGTGTGAAGATGAGCACTTACCTGGTTGCTTTCATTGTGGGGGAGATGAAGAATCTGAGTCAGGACGTAAATGGAACCCTGGTATGTATGTCGTCACGGTAGTTGTCTTAAAAACCTGTTTATAAGAGGTTGAGAGGAATCCTTTCATGGTATCTAGCAACTGCTTTATGAAGGAAAACAAGCTTTTGATTCGCCACTCTGACATTTTATACCAGAACTGTCACTTTTACTTAGTGGTTATTTACTATTTAGATACCTAAAAAATCAGTGATTTTTAAGTTCCTTTGAATTTTACTTTGTTAAGAGAATTTCAGTAAGGCAATATGTAAAAGCAATAAAGCCTCTAGAACTGTGCTGTATAGCATGGTGGTCACTAGTTTTATGTGACTATTTAGATTTAAAACAAGTGACAGCATTGTTGCTGGATTGGGACTTTCCTAGTGGCTCAGATGGTAAAGAATTGCCTGCAGTGTGGGAGACCTGGGTTTGTCCTTGGGTCGGGAGGACCTCCTGGAGAAGGGAATGGCTACCCACTCCAGTATTCTTGCCTGGAGGATGCCATGGACAGAGGAGCCTGGTGCATTACAGTCTGTGGGATCGCAAAGAATCGGACACACCTGAGTGACATGCATACACATAATGGCTTGATAAGACACCCCTCATTCATCCCTGTCTGCTCCCCCGCCAAAGGAGCAACAGTTTGGCATCTATCGATGGACAAAAACGCCCTTGTGGAAGATGTGGGGTCCAGCACTATATCCCTAAGAACCTGGCAGGAGCCTTGCCCTCTCGTGCATTAGGTCTCAGCACACAGACCTCAGTCCTGGCTATGGACCCCGTTGTGGCCCACACTTTTGGCTGTGGGCTGGGAGCTCTGTAAAACAGACAGTTATGCTTGGATAATAGAGACTTTGTGGAAGTCCACATTTCTAGCAGAAAAATTCTAGTATACTTTTGGAGCAAAGCATACGAGTTTAGATGCATTGGAGAGAACATTTAGTAAAGACCAGAGAAGGGGACTGCTGTTTCAGATGTGAAAACACTAAGGCAACAATGTAAGGAAACGCAGTACCACCAAAGGGTCACAGTCATCTTCCAGTAACCAGTACCAAAGACGTGGAGATCTGCCACTTACTCAATAAGGACTTCACAGTAGCTGTTCCAAGGAAGCTATGAACTACTGGAAAATATAAAAAGGCAATTCAATTAAATCAAGAAACAATACATGAACAAAATGAGAAGTTTAACAAAGACATTGAAATCATTAAAAGAAAAAAGTCTCAATCTGAAAAATGAATGAAATGAAAATTGCAATACAGAGCATCAACAGCAGAATGGATCAAGCAAGAAAAAGAATTTGTGAGTTAGAAGACAGGGAGTTTTATGTTATCTGGTCAGAACAAAGGAAAAAGAGTGAAGAAAGCCTGCATGATCTGTGGGACACCATCAGAAGAAACAATTTGTGAATTATTGGAGTTTCAGAAGGAGAATATAACAAGCAGTGGGCAGAAATTACATTAAAAAAAATTGCTGAAAATTTACCACATCTGGGGAGAAATTTGGATATCTAAGTCAATGAGGCTTGTAGCATACCAAAAACCTTTGAAAAAGGAAAGGGAAGGAAAAAAGAAACTGCCAACCAAAAATACTCTGTCCAGCAAAGTTACCCTTCAGAAATGATGGAGTGAAAAAGAAGACTTTTCCTTATGGAAAAAAGGCAGAGAGAGCCCCTTACCATTACACCTGCCTTACAAGAACTGCTGAAAGGAGTGCCTGCAGCTGAATTGAATGGACACTACTTAGTAACATGAAAACATGAAAATGTAGAACACAATGGAGAAGGTAATTACATAGTAAAATTCAGAATGCTGTAATAGTGTAACATAGTGGTATATTTATTATATGGTATGTATGGAAAGCATTTCTAAAAGGGAAATTAGATTGATAAATGCCTACACCAAGTAAAAAGAAAAATCTCAAATAAACAACCTAACTTTTCACCTTAAGAAACTAGAAAAAAGAATAACAATCTAAGCCCAAAGTGAGCGGAAGGAAATAAACAAAGATCAGAGCAGATAAATGAAATAGATACCTGAAGAAGAGGAGAAAAGGTAAAACTGAGAGTTGGATTTTAGAAAGATAAATGAAATTGACAAACTTTAAGCTTGACTAACTAATAAAAACAAGCCTCAAAACCAGAAATGAAAAGTAGACATTACGCTTGATACAGAAATACAATGGATCATAAGAGCCTCCTGCTGCTGCTGCTGCTAAGTTGCTTCAGTCGTGTCCAACTCTGCGCGACCCCACAGATGGCAGCCCACCAGGCTCCCCCATCCCTGGGATTCTCCAGGCAAGAACACTGGAGGGGGTTGCCATTTCCTTCTCCATTGCCTGAAAGTGAAATGTGAAAGTGAAGTTGCTCAGTCGTGTCCAACTCCTAGCGACCCGATGAACTGCAAACTGCCAGGCTCCTCCGTCCATGGGATTTGTCAGGCAAGAGTATTGGAGTGGGTTGCCATTGCCTTCTCCCTAAGAGCCTACTATGAATAATTATAGGCTAAGAAATTGGATAATCTAGGAAAAATGGACACATTCCTAGGAATATACAGTCTACCAAGACTAAATCATGAAGACATTAAAAAAAACCAGATTAATAATGTAAAGAGAGATTCAATTAGTAATCAAAAACATCCCAACAAAGAAAAGCCCAGGATCAAATCAGTTTCTCTGGTGAATTCTACTAAATGATTTTTTTTTTAATCTACAGATTCAGTGCAATAGAATTCCAATGTAATTTTTCACAGAAATAGGAAAAAAAATCCTAAAATTTTATGGAACCACAGAGACCTCAAATAGCTAGAGGAATTTTGAGAAAGAATAACAAAGTTGAAGGTATCACACTTTCTGATTTCAAAATGGTTACAAAAATAAGGTAACCAAAATCTTATGCATGGTATTCAAAAGAGTATGATATTAGCATAAAACTAGACACACAGACCAATGGAATAGAATCAAGAAGCCAAAAGTAAACTCCTGCAAATATGGTCAACTAATATTAGACAAGAGAGTCAAAAGTACTCACTGAGTAAATGGTAGTCTCCTCAATAGATAGTGCTGGGGGAAATGGATCATCACATCCAGAAAAATGAAAGTGAATCCTTATCTCTCACCACTCACAAAAGTTAACTGGAAATGAACTGAAGACTTAACTGTAGGTCTGAAAGTGTAAAAGTCCTAGAAGAAAACAGAGAAAAAGCTCCATGACATGGGCCTTCGTAATAATGTTTTTGTATATGACACCAAAGCACATTCAACAAAAGCCAAAATCAACAAGTGGGAATATCTTAAACTGAAAAGCTTCTTCACTACAAAAGAAACAGCAAAATAAAAAGGCAACCTCTGGATTGGAGGAAAATATCAGATAACATATATCTGATAGGGCTTCCCTGGTAGCTCAGCTGGTAGAGAATCTGTGCAATGCAGGAGACCTCAGTTCTATTCCTGGGTAGAGAAGATCCCCTAGAGAAGGGATAGGCTACCCACTCCAGTATTTTGGGCTTCCTTGGTGGCTCAGGTGGTAAAGAATCCGCCTGCAATGTGGGAGACCTGGGTTTGACCTCTGGGTTGGGAAGATCCCCTGGAGAAGGGAAAGGCTACCCACCCAGTATTCTGGCCTGGAGAATTCCATGGACTGCATAGTCTGTAGGGTCGCAAAGAGTCAGACACGACTGAGCGACTTTCAACACTTTCAATATATCAGGTGGGGATTAATATTCAAAATATATAAGGAACTCATAGAACTCAGTGGAAAAAATACAAATGATCTGGTTAAAAAATGAGCAGAGTTTTCCAAAGAAGATATGCAGATGACCAACAGATGTATGAAAAGGTGCTCAGCATCACTAATAGGAAGGAAAATGCAAATCCAAACCTCAGTGCGATACCACCTCACACCTGCAAGAATGAGTGCCATCAAAAACAGATGACAGACACTTCTCCCAAGAAGACATACGGATGGCTAATGGCTAACAAACACATGGAAAGATGCTCAACATCACTCACTATCAGAGAAACGCAAATCAACACCACAGTGAGGTACCATGTCACGCCGCTCAGAATGGCTGCTATCAAAAAGTCAACAAGCAATAAATGCTGGAGAGGGTGTGGAGCAAAGGGAACCCTCTTACACTGTTGGTGGGAATGCAAACTAGTACAGCCACTATGGAGAACAGTGTGGAGATTCCTTAAAAAACTGGAAACAGAACTGCCATATGACCCAGCAATCCCACTGCTGGGCATACACACCGAGGAATCCAGAATTGAAAGAGACACGTGTACCCCAGTGTTCATCGCAGCACTGTTTATAATAGCCAGGACATGGAAGCACCTTAGATGTCCATTGGCAGATGCATGGATAAGAGAGATGTGGTACATATACACAATGGAGTATTACTCAGCTATTAAAAAGAACACTTTGAATCAGTTCTAATGAGGTGGATGACGCTGGAGCCTATTATACAGAGTAAAGTAAGTCAGAAAGAAAAATACCAATACAGTATATTAATGCATACATAGGAATTTAGAAAGATGGTAATGATAAACCTGTACGCAAGATAGCAAAAGAGACACAGATGTATAGAACGGCCTTTTGGACTCTGTGGGAGAGGGAAATTGTGGGATGGGTTGGCAGAGTGGCAGTGTAACATGTGTGATATCATAAGTGAATCGAATCGCCAGTCCAGATTTGATGCAGGATGCAGGATGCTTGGGACTGATGTACGGGGATAATCCAGAGAGAAGGTGTGGGGCGGGAGGGGGGAGGTGGGGGCATGTACACTCGTGGCTGATTCACGTCGGTGTGTAGCAAAACAAATACAGTATTGTAAAGCAAAACAAACTAAAAAATAAAAACTGAAAAAAAAAAAGAGTTCATCTTAAGTCTTCTCATCACAATAAATAAATGGCAGTTATGTTACTGCCTGTAGAATTACATTCAAACTCATCATTTTGTGATATTCAAGGCCCTCATATAAATTCAGTTATATTTCCAACTGCTCCAGTGGAATTATTTCATCTAGCAAGGCTGAATTATTCGTTGCTCAGATAGATACCATATATATATACACACACACACCTATATGTGCGTGTGGGCTTAAGTTGCTTCAGTCATGTCCAACTCTTTGCGACACTTTAGACTGTAGCTCACCAGGCTCCTCTCGCCATGGGATTCTCCAGGCAAGAATACTGGAGTTGCCATGCCCTCCTCCAGGGGATCTTCCCAACCTAGGGGATCGAACCCGCATCTCTTATGTCTCCTGCATTGGCAGGTGGGTTCTTTACCACTAGCACCACCTGGGAAGCCCTATATACCTATATATACACACATATATATATGGGTATATGTATATATTGTCTCCAGCAGTTGAATCTTGAACAACATGGGTTTGAACTACGCAAGTCCACTTAATGTGGGTTATTTTCAATAATAAATACTATAGTACTACACGACCCACAGTTGTTTGAACCTTAGCTGCAGAAGACTGACTGTAAGTTATACTCAGATTTTCAACTACCTGGAGGGTAGTTGAAAATCACCCATTATTGTTCAAAGGTCAACTGGAAGGAGAGAGAGAGAGTAGTTTAGGTGACTTTTTTGCTTTTTATTTACATATATTTGGAAGCAACTTGGTTAAACATGGAACCTGGCATCTGCCTGAGCTCAGATCTCTCTATACAGCTTTCTAGCTGTATGCCCTTGGGCAGACTGCTCTGCATTTCTCTAAACCTCACCTTCCACAACTCTAATACCTTATTGTCTATATTAGCCTGCCAACACAAGGACAAAAATTTTTAAATTCCTATAAAACCTCCAGTTCCTGGCAGATAGTAAGGCACAGAGAAAGTATCCCTCTCTTTTTTCTATATGCAAATGTATTATAAACTCTTCTGTATGTATTATAAACTCTTTCTGTAAATACAAATAATCTTTATAATTTTTAATGCTATCCAGAAGCAAATGTGGTTTGAAGAAATTAATGTTATACAAATAGTCAACAGTCTTCTTAACTTTCTGCTTTTATTAGGAAATGGGGAAGAATCTAGCTACTGAGTGCTGGGAGTTGTCTTGAGCTTTTATTTATAAACACCTTTTTATTTTATAAACCAAATGAGGGGAAGGCATTAGCCTCATATTGCTGATGAGGAGACAGTGTCCCAGAGAGGTGGAGTGATGGACCTAAGCTTATACAGCGAATGCGTGTGTGCATGCCAAGTCACTTCAGTCGTGTCCGACTCTTTGCGACCCCACGGACTGTGGCCTGCTGGGCTCCTCTGTCCATGGGGTCTTCCAGGCACGAATACTGGAGTGGGTAGTCATTTCCTCCTTAAGGGGATCTTTCTGACCCAGAGATCAAACCCATGTCTCCTGCAGCTCCTGCATTGCAGGCAGATTCTTTGTCACTGAGCCAGAGGGGAATCTCCTCAAATAAATGGTAGAATTTACTGTTTCCCACAATGTGCTTCTTCTTACACCAAATGACATCAATAATTTCTGTAGGTATGGTGATTAGAAATTCAGACTGAGAGTCTAATAAAGGATTTTTGTGCCAGTAAAATGCTCAATCTCTAGGCTATGTTCTATTTTGGAATATTTGACATTGGGCCTGTTTCACAGGATTCTGGAATAGGGCAGTAGAGCTTTATTGACAAATGTCAGTCTCACCAAATAGCTGAAATTGCGAAAGTGTGTCCTGTTCAGCGCTAAAGACTACGATGTCAAAGACCTGTAGAAAGAGGAACAATTGTTTATCAGTTCTTTCCATTCTTCAGTGTTCCTTAACCCTCTGTCTGCCTTCAGGAATGCCAGAATTACCTAGAAAATTCTAGCCCAGTTTTGAAATACACTGCCTTGAGGTTTATCAGTTTGCCTTGAGGTTTTTGTTTTGTTTTTGCCATTGCCTGGTTTTGTTTTTACCACAAACCAGTCTCATTTGTAGAATCAGAATCCATTGGCGGTTAGTCAGATGTAGACACTATGTCTCTCTAACATTCAACAGTATTTTCAACAGTATTATCCCTGTAAAGTTATCCTATTCAGTCAGAAATGTGACTTCATTCCAAATCTCCACTAATAGCATTTCCTCAAGTAGCCTTCCAGCAACTAAGGACATTATTCATAATTTATATCATTCTCCAAAGTCCCAAGTCCCATCTAACCAGTTTTTCTGGATAGACTTCATTCTGGTGGGTTTTTTGGTTGCTGTTTTTACTTTTAAGACATTTATGCTTTTTGTGTGTGTATTCAGCTGTCTGTTTAAGAAAGCTGATCTTTTTCAAGAAAGTTAGTATTGGAAAATTCCAATATTCTCTATTTTCTATCTTTGTGAATCTTACAGGCGATGTTATTGTTCTTTTGGGAGAGTGAGGTTTGGATCTGGTTTTACTTTTATTTGGTTTTTGCTTATTAAGGAGCAGAGTAAGTGAAACCTAACGATCTGTTATTCCTCAGTCTTAACCCTTTTCTCTGAGAGCTGATGAGACTTTATGGACATTTTTTGTGTCTTTTATAAATCTCCTAGGTCTTAGCAAGAGATCTTGTAGAGAAAGTTTGATCTTGCAGACACAGATAGCTGAATACACTCCAAAAAAGCATAAATGTCTTAAAAGTAAAAACAACAACCAAAAAACCCACCAGAGAATGATGTAAGTCTTAAAGCCTGAGCACTGGTTGACTTGCCTTTATCAGTATTTAGAGTGCTCTTACCAAGGGTGGAGGACTCCTAGATGGCGCCATGGTAAAGAATCTGCCTGCCAATGCAGGAGATGTGGGTTCGATCCGTGGGTCAGGAAGATCCTCTGGAATAGGCAATGGCAAGCTTCTCCAGTACTCTTGCCTGGGAAGTCCTATGGACAGAGGAGCCTGGTGGGCTACAGTCCACGGGGTCACAAAGAGTCAGACACAACTTAGCACACGTGCATTCTACCAAGCATTCCACCAAAACTTCTTTGCTGAACTAGATTGTTCTCTTGGTTTATTTCTGCTAACTTCCATTGCTCTTAAAACAAGCATGATAATAATTATAATGACCTGATGATTTATCTCTAGTGAGGATTCATAGCAGATCTTTTTTTTAAAGGAAGAGAAATAGAAGGAAAGAGAAAATACCAATCTACCTTTTTTCCCTAGTCATTGTATTCCAGAAATGGGGCGAAGTGGATCCTTTGGCCAGATTTCACTTTCATATGAACTTCCTTTTTTCTCCCTTTACTTTTCGTCTAATGAAAGGTGCTTTCACACGTAGAGGTGGGAGAGCCAGATGGTGTGTGTGGCAGAAGGATGTTTGAGGAGGAATCTGGAGTATGCGGGTGGTGTTTCTGTTAGGACAGCGTCTCCTAGGTGGTTGCATTGACTCCATAAAATACGTATGCCCGGAAAGAACAGGCAGAAGTTACAAAGACTAGTCTCAGATTCCAAGTGATCTTGGCACAGTCACTTATCATGGTAGTTAGATTTAAAAAGACTGTTTCAGACGTGTGTGTGTGAGTGCACACATGAGCACTAATGCTTTAGAGGGGAATGATGCAGGAAGTGTGTGTGTTCCTTTGGCAGGTGGTGACAAGAGTTCAATAAACTGTGGTCACAGTCCTGTACCAAGGCTGCAGAGTTTGAGTGCTGGGCCAGTGAAGTACAAATTTGGCCACATAATATGGGATTAAATTTCTTCTTAATTACCTTAAGAAAGAAACATATTTTAAATGAGCTAACTTCAGTCCTAACACTTCATTCTTCCTGTAACTTTTGCCACAAACGCTCCGCTCACACATATTTTACGCCACTTCTGATGGGACTCTTATTTATAAAAATGATAATAACTACTCTTTATTGAACCCTTGTTTTCTGTCAGCCACTATTCTAAGTTCTATATGTATTAGTTCATTTAATGTGGGGATTGGGAGCTACTTTTATCATGCTTTTATAGATAAGGAGACTGAGGTTAATGAACCTCCTCAAGTTCACACAACTAGCAGAGATTGGAACCTGGAAGTCTGACTACACAGCTTGTACATTTAGTTTTGTTGTTTGTTTACTTAAAATTTTTTTTCTTTACTTTTAATGCCATGTTACCTCCATGTTTCTGTAATTGATGCTTATGTTCTATAGACTAAGGCCCCAGATAAAGACAGCTGTGGCTGAAATTATGACTTCTTAGAAATTGTTGCCTGTTTTTCAGTGCTTTAATGAAAGACTATTTTAGTCTTTAATTTGTGGTTAGAGTTCACCAGTGTATTTTTTCCAAATGCTCAATTATTCAGTAGGTCTCCTTTTCCCACCCGCCAAGATCTTTATTTTGAGGTTTTTATCTTCTGCTGTGTCTTGTCCATATTCTGCTTTACCAACTTGAGTACAGAGGACTTCTTTCTTTCAATAAATTGAAAACAGTAAATACTGCTTTTTAAAACCTATTACTCTTAATGTAATTACTCAACTTTTGCCTTTTGATGCTCACTGATAAGACAGGTACAGTCAGTTACACCAAATGTGTAACTTACACACATGTAACTTACACACTTAATCAGAAAAGAAAGAATAACAGTTTAAGTAGTGTGGGCAGTTGTATCGTCCCTGGAGCATGTGCCCTGGATTCATGGGCATGAATCCTGTTATCCTTTTAATTGGTTGTTTGTTTTTAATGTTTTTAAAGTGTGTATATTTGTTTTTTAATTGAAGTGTTTCTTTTGTACTGCCGTGTAGCTGATTCACAGTGCTGTGGTCGTTTCAGGTGGACAGCAAAGGGGCTCAGCCATTCGTATGTACGTGTGTCCCTTCTCCCCCAGGCTCCCCTCCCATCCAGGCTGCCACATCGCACTGAGCAAAATTCCCTGTGCTCTACAGTGGAGCCTTGTTGGCCATCCGTTTTAAATACAGCGGTGTTAGTCACTGTGAGCCACTCTCCGGGTGTTTTTCACTCTGCTGGGTACAAGCCAACAGCATGAAAAAAAAAAAAAAGTAAGCAGTTCCAAGGCTGAAAGAAACCCTGGCTGTGCCATGCTTACTGAAGGAGAATGTGCTGCGCTCTCAGGCGGGGCTCAGGGCAGTTTCAACCCATGTGCCATTTCTGTCTCAGGTGTTCATGTTGGAAATAACTCTGTCGTAAGCTGTGACTTCCCTGTATTGAATGCCTGCAAGATGCCAGGCACTACGTTAGGCACTAAAAAGATGAAAATTTAGTTTTGCCCTTCAAATAATTCACAGTTTGACAGCTCATAGACAAGGAAGGGCAACTGTAGGTAATAGGGAGGAAGAGAAGAGTATCACAGGAAGTAAACAGGCAGATGTTTATAATTGCTATATGAGACAAAATAGTTTGGATATGATGTTAATTTTAAAAAAAAGGAATCGTAAGTTTTTTTGAACATTGTTGTATGTATGGAAATGACTTGCTAAGTCCTCTAGGGGTTAAAAGAACTATAAGCAAGAATTTCCTTTTTTTTTTTTTTTTAAAGAAAATTTCCTGCCTGAAAAATCTCTCATACCTCTGTGTAGTTCTCAAGGCAATGGCAACCCACTCCAGTACTCTTGCCTGGAAAATCCCATGGACGGAGGAGCCTGGTGGGCTGCAGTCCATGGGGTCGCACAGAGTCGGACACGACTGAGCAACTTCACTTTCACTTTCACAAATCTTGACAGTGTTCACTTGATATCATGCATTTTTATTGTCCTTACATCATACCTGTTCCCTTTCAGGTTTCTATATATGCTGTCCCAGAAAAGATTGGTCAAGTTCACCATGCCTTGGAAACAGCTGTGAAGCTTCTTGACTTTTATCAAAACTACTTTGAAATTCAATACCCACTAAAGAAATTGGGTAAGAATCAAACAGTGCCTCCGATTTCATTAGCAATAATAACCTAGATTTAGGTTACAAATTTTTTCAGAAAGAACTTTTGCCAAAGTTATTTCAAAGGGAAACCAAGAAACTCTGTTAATTGTTTGCTTTAAGAATTGTTTGTATTTGTTAAGATTATTCAGATTCCATAGATACATCTGAATGTGTAGCTTAAAGCATTTAGAAGTTTATGGGACTATTTCAAAGGTGCTGTGTAAGGAGGGATTTGCTTAGGGCTTAACCTGGAGTTGGACTAATTCCAATTTCCTGAGAAATTCCTAATTCAAATAATAATAGGAGTAATGAGAGCTCAGGAAAGCAAGAGTACTTCAGTGTCATTCAACAGGGTGCTGATTTTAGCTGGAAGAACCTTGGCCCTGCCTTCTGTCCTCCTTATTCTGGAAAGTTCTTCACTGTGAAGGAGATAGATCTCCCTTCTCTTGCTAAGGGACAGAGCAACAGTCAGCCTATAGGTGATTGATCAGATCTTCTCAGCTGACAGGTAGGTAAGGAGCATATGAGCTAGAACGTTTCCTTTCCCTAGGAGTATGTAAAATGAACTTACTGATACAGTGACCTTGCTGATAGACCAGTGGGTAAAATACTTGGATTTAACTAGGGAGTGCCTTAGATGGAGGAGAGTTGACCACTTCCTTCCTGTTATATCCAGACTTGGTGGCTATTCCTGACTTCGAAGCAGGAGCAATGGAAAACTGGGGTTTACTCACCTTCCGAGAAGAGACACTTCTGTATGATGATAATACTTCTTCAGTGGCAGATAGAAAGCTGGTTACTAAAATCATCGCTCACGAGCTGGCCCATCAGGTATCGGCAGCCAAGGCGTTATATCTCACACCTCTGGTCTGTTTCATGTCCTGGAGTTTTAGATACTAATAATAATTCAGCTTTATGTTAGAGTATTGCCTTCTTTCATAGTACAATGGTGCTTTTTTTTTTTTAACACAAACTTAAATTTTTGGATAAAGATGTTATCTAACGGTTGTTATAGGATTTTACAGTTATCAAGCATTTCGACTTCCTTTATCTCTCTTACATTTTATAACTTGGTGGGGAAGAAAGTTTTCGCTGAGTTGCACGCCTCTTCTTGGACTATAGTAGTCAGGACTAGGTTTACCGTTTTGTCTCCTGCTAAAAACTGGGTTCTTACTTTGGGAGTGGGAGGGTACTCTGTATGATGTAGAGAAAAGGAAGGAAAAGTATATGGGCGCATGACCCTCACTCTCTCTTCCCAGTACCTGGTCCCTCTCGGGCCCCCGATGCGGTGTTCACAGGGTGGGGTAGTCTGGGGTGTCGCGGCGGTGGGAGGAGGGTGGCGAGGGTGGGACGTGCTCTGGCCCGTCGGCCGTCGGCCTCAGCCGCAGTCCCAGCGCCCGGGCCTCGTGAGGACTTCATGACAGCCTGGCTGATGAAGCGTGTGCTTATTTATTCTTACAGTTACGCATGTAGACAAACTGCTTTTTAGGGGATCTGCTCCAGGTCTGTTATTCCTCGGGCCGGCCATCACCACAGCAGGAGTGTTTCCTTTGTACTTCTTTACGACTTAGAAGTCATCTTCTTCTGAAAGAGGTTTTTAAGATATTAATCTTTGAAAATATGCTTTTGTGATTCTCCATAGTCCTTTGTTTCAGTACCTAGTAATCTTATCATTTTGCGGATGGTTTGAGCCGAGCCCTTGGCTACAGTGACGGAACTGCGCACTTTTTATTGACCACGCTTCATTTCAGGGATTTTTGAGGTGCAATTTTTTAGGGGTGTCTCGTCTTCTCTTTCCTTATTACTTCATGGAAAAAAGCCATTTAAAAGTCTTTCTGATTTATTTGTATGCATGCCAAATTTCTTAGGGATGTTGTTTGAATTCTGTTTTGAATCATGTCAATACTCAGTGTGGTGACTGAGGAGAAACACGCAGTCCAGGCTCTCTGACTATAGGAACATCCCTCATATAGACGTTCATTTTGGGTTGTCATGATGATTGTAGACATGATGGAAAATAATGTTACTAACTTGATCCTAGAAAGTAGAGGAATTTATCTAGGAAATGTTTTAATGAGGTAACTAAAAACAGTTTTTGTCTACCTGCTATACAGCATGTATATCAAACTGATAAATAAACCAGTTGTCTTTGTTTTATTTAAGGTAAAATGTTAAATTTATAATTTTACTTTAAAAGTGAATTTATTCAATGTATACAGTTTTACTTTTAAAGTAAATTTATATTACAGATACAATTTATTTGTAAGACTTAAAGTTGAATATAGTTTATTTCAACTACAATAAGTATACTTTTAAGTAGTTGTAATCTGGTTATAGGTGATTAATCTGACAATTCAATTATTAGAAAATTCTTAAGAGTGTGAAGTTGGTCAGTTGTTTGATCTTTCCCCGCAGTGGTTTGGTAATCTGGTGACAATGCAGTGGTGGAATGATGTGTGGCTAAATGAAGGTTTTGCTACATTCATGGAGTATTTCTCTTTGGAAAAAATATTCGGAGAGCTCTCCAGTGTAAGTATACTGTTTGTTAGGCCTACTGTGAATGCCAGGAAGAAAAATAGTCCAATCATACTGGACATGTATTTTCCATGCATTTGGAGCAATGAAAATATTTCTAGAAAAAATACAGTAAAACTGACCCATGTTACTGATCTCTATACCTCTTGAGATTTGACAGTGAAAGTTGTGCTTTTAGTTACTGATGTATTTCAGAAAGCAGAAATAATGTGAAATTACTTTATACTTTGTCATTAAGATGAACATTTTAAATTGCTTTGCTAAATTCTGTGTTTAATAGATGTGGCCCTTCTGCTTTAAGGAATTTAAATAGAGTTGAAAAGCATTTTTTTTATTTACAAAACAAAACTTTTTATCTACTTATAGAGAAGAAATTAAGACATTTTGTGGCAATGCTGTCTATTATCACTGTGATTATTCTTACAACAGTGATAAACAGTGAGACAAATAATTTGCTCTTTTTAGGTCCAAACCATATTTTGTGCTTGTTTCAAAGATGTGGCACCCCATTCTGTTACAGACAGCATGATAATGTTGTTACTGTGTTCTTAGACTCTCCAGAGATGTTTCCTCTCCTTAGAGAGATTTGGACATACTAGGTCCTCTATGGGAGGAGGGCATGGCAACCCACTCCAGAATTCTTGCCTGGAGAATCCCCATGGACAGAGGGGCCTGGAGGGCTACAGTCCATGGGGTTGCAATGAGTCAGACACGACTGAGCGACTAAGCACGCAGCACAGGTCATATATGACAGATATTGCTGAATAATTCAAGCAGTAAATGGAGACGTGTAAGGATCCCTTTCTACCATAGAATTCTGTGACTTTCTGTTAAGCTTCTTGATTGTATGATCCAAAAGCGCTTCAAAAGATGAGTACTCTCAGAGCTTTCAGTTTGAAATTTTTGTGTAGGGCCTATTCAAAGATTTCAAATGGTAAAATGAACTCAGTTTAAGCTAGAATATTAATAAGCAAAGTAATGTA
The DNA here is from genome assembly GCA_006408695.1 of Aepyceros melampus. Taxonomy (NCBI): domain Eukaryota; kingdom Metazoa; phylum Chordata; class Mammalia; order Artiodactyla; family Bovidae; genus Aepyceros; species Aepyceros melampus. Next base: position 531,489 of record SJXQ01003677.1, on the reverse strand, counting down.
AATCTGGGTATGGTTCTTAATTAAACAAAGAGATATACAGTTTCACCACTTGGTGGTGCCCAGAATGTTTAAAAGCTTTTAGTATATATTCTAGAGGAACTCATCTGTTGAACTCTCAGACTTCTTACTGTTTAAGACTTATATTTTACTTAAGAATAGCCTCAGTCGAGGGAAATGTATATTATCTTAATAGAAAAGCTGGATTATGTATGAGAAATCAGCTTAAGGAGCAGTTCCTTCTTTCTTAAGTTAAGATTTTATTTTACAAATATTCACTAGCCATTTTTAAATAATCATTTGAACATCTGGATTTAGCATATGGTCGCTTTAGTAATAAACTCTTAATTTATCCTTGTGCTGTTGTTTAGGAAACACTGATTTTTGTGGAAGTTGTAATTTATTTTCAAATTTAAGGAATATGCATAAATGTCACATTCTTCCTATATCTTCAACAGATTATTTCTAAAGTTTAGTGAAGCTGGTTGATTTTTTTTTTTATAATGACCTTAAACAGTAGTTAGTCTAATTCCTATCAATAATTCCTAAACTTGCCTCTGTCTTTAATACTATTCTCAGTTTCTTTATTCTGTTTCATTTTTTGTAGTATGAAGATTTCTTATATGCTCGATTTAAAACAATGAGAAAAGATTCGTTGAATTCATCCCATCCAATATCATCATCATCTGTTCAGTCTTCAGAACAGATTGAAGAAATGTTTGATTCTCTTTCCTACTTTAAGGTATTGCCATGCACAAAAAGTGGGTTACAAATTAATTTCATATGTACGCAAGCTGCCTGATTCAGATTATTTTAAAGATTAAACAAGTATTATTTTCAATTTTCCTGTTAAATTTTTAAGATGTTTGCTTCTACTTAAATCTTGAGCTTAACTTGATCTAGGTTTTTCTTTCTTTCTCTGTCTCTTAAGTTCTCTAACTAGTATTCTGGCTAGTTAACCAGATCTTATAGTAATATATCTTTTAAAGTGGGATCACTGTCCAGATCTACAGGTAGAATATGTCCAGGGGAGGCTCTCAGCCTTTGGCTGTGTCATTCAGGACTGAAGTGTGTTCAAAAGTCAGAATTGCCAAAACAGGTAAACAAAAGGAGGTTTTTACGAATCAAAGATTCTATTGTAGAATTAGAAACATAGACTCCAGGTATGGAAGTAAAGCAAAAACAGAAATTTAAAGACCTGATTAGGATCATCGTAAGCCAGAGAATGGGAGGGGGGGTATCACATTTATGTAGGGAAGGAGGGCTGAATTTTATAGCTTACTTGCCTCCTTAGTCTGGCTACCAGATTAAGATCAATAAATTGAATTTCCCATCCTGAACAGAGAAGAAGATATACAAAGCATATGAGTTACAGTTCATGTCATCAAGAAATGCAGAGTTTAAGTAGGGAGTACTTGTGAGCAGTAAGAAAGAATGTGTGCTAAGGGAATGCTACAGAGTATTTTTGCCTGGGATCATGGAGAGAAATTTCTTGGAAGAACATGGAAACTAAATAATAGGAAAAACATATAGGTAAAGAGCAATGGGAACAATAGAATAGGGCAAGAATGGCACGGTGAGGTCTGCAAAAAAGAGTCAGTAATACTAATGGGCAGGGAATTTTTGTTTAGGGGGTAAATGTTTGCAGTGGAAGCTACATGTGGGGTAGGGAAAGATGAGAAAGGTAGGTTTGAGCTCAGTTGTAGAAGGTCCTGAATGCCATGAGGAATGGACTTTTTCTATAATCAGTGGGAAGCTTTAAAAGATTTTTAAATAGAGAAATGGCTTTGAGATTCAAGTGACTAGGAAAATTAACCAGCTTCAGTTTACAAAATAGATTTAAATGGAGAGAGACCTAAAATCAGGAAATTGCTGCTGAAGTCAAAGCATGAAATGGTAAAAGTTTAAAATTAGAAGTGGTAGTGAGAGTGGAAGGAAATTGATGGGTGTGAAAAAGCCCCTGGGCAGAGGGAAATGCTTAAAGGACTTAGTGATAGGTCAAAGCAGGTAAAGAAGGAGGCAGAAATGTTTTCCAGGTTCAAGCCTGACTGGCAGGGAGAATGGTAGTACTGTTATTAATGAGGCAATCAGGAGTATAGTTAGCTAAATGAAGTATATTCCAATTAGAGCAACTGTTATGGGTTGTGATTTTTAAAGCCCATACTGAGCTACCAATAAGGAAAATTTTACAACTTGGCAGTTCTTTTCTTATACAGAACAGTTATTTCAGGATCTCTTGTTATAGAGCTCTTTCTTTCTCTGACCCCCACCCTCCAAACCTAGAATTCAGTGTCTGCTGAGCATGTTGCTTCCATAACATACCTTATGCCTGTCAGTATGGTAAGTACTTATTTCAGAATCGGGAATCTGGCAAATGTCCCATCCACAGAATTGAGAAAAATAGTTCACTGGATAATTTATACTGGATAATTGTGTATAAGAAAAGTGTCAGTGTTTGACAGTAAGTCATGCGTTTGGCAGACATATTCTATTTGATCTTCATAATCTTTAAGCCTAATTCTGATGCATGTTGCCTTGTGAAAATTCAGTCATTTATCAAATTATATAAGTACCAACCACGTACCTGGTGTTTTCCTAGGTAGAATAGATCAGGAAAGAAGGCAGACTATGTCGCTTGTACCATGGAGCTTCCATTTCAGGCGTCGGAGATAGGGACATACATAATACAAATGAATGAAAGATACTGTGTTTGGTGGTTAGTGTGAATATGAAAATGAAGCACAGTAAGGAAAAGGAGAATGACAAGGGAAAGGCTGCTTTGTATAAGATGGCTGGGGAAGACCGCTGATAAGGTGATAGTTGAATACCATCTAGAGGATGGGAGGGAACGAGCCATGTGGACTTCTAGGGGGAAAATGTTCCAGGCAGAGGGGATAACCAGTGCACAGGGCTTGTGTGCAGACATCAGTTAGTATAGTAGGCCTGAGACTGCTATCCTTAGAAAGGCATTATTGTGAGGCTCGACCTTGGCTAATTTCTGGCAAATTGGATTTGGGGAGAGTTCTCACCATTCCCTGATAAGAATGACTCACTGTGCCCTCACTGTTTGTGCGAACAGTGTAGTTTATGGTAAATATCTGCCTTCCTTCTGGGAGTTTGGAATTTTGGTCCTTGCTAGGCAGAAGATCAGAGAAGGCAATTGCACCCCACTCTAGTACTCTTGCCTGGAAAACCCCAGGGACGGAGGAGCCTGGTGGGCTGCAGTCCATGGGGTCGCAAAGAGTCGGACACGACTGAGCGACTTCACTTTCACTTTTCACTTTCATGCATTGGAGAAGGAAATGGCAACCCACTCCAGTGTTCTTGCCTGGAGAATCCCAGGGACGGGGGAGCCTGGTGGGCTGCCATCTATGGGGTCACACAGAGTCGGACACGACTGAAGTGACTTAGCAGCAGCAGCAGGCAGAAGATACTTGCATGACTGGCTCCCAGTAAAATCATGGGACTAAGTCTCCAAGGAACTCCCCTGGTAGCCAGGGTTTCATACGTGTTGTCACAACTGGTTGCTTGGAGAATTAAGCGCATCCTGCAGAGGACTTTTGGAAGCTTGTACTTGCTCACCCCATGAGACTTTTCCCTTAGCTGATTTAGCTTCATGTCCTTTCACAGTAATATAAATCATGGTGGTGAATATGACTGTATACTCAGTCCTGGTCCTTCTATGTGAGTCCTTCTACCATATCTGGGACTTGTTTTGGGGACCCACACAACTTGAGATGAAGATTGCTTGGCGTGTTTAAGCACCAGCAAGGAGCCAGGGTGTCTGGAGAGGAATAAATGCAAGGGAAAGTAGTAGAGGACATGAGAAGGATTATAAGGGGGCAGATCATTGTAGATCATCTTATTAGATTTGATGAGGACCTTGATTTTACGCACAGTGGAATGAAAGCCATCTGAAGAGAGGAATACCATAGTATGATTTATTTATTTATTTTTGGAATAAGTCAGCCTTCAACATCATGTGGAATCAAGGTGACTAGTTAGGAGGTTGTTGTAATAGACCAGCAGCAAGGAAATGGTGGCCTGGACAAAGGTGATAATAGTGAACGTGATAAGCCATATTTGTGTTTTGAAATATATTGGGATGTTTAGTCCAGTAGAATTTGCTAGTGGACTAGATGTCGAGTTAAGAGAGGAGTCATGGATGACTTCAAAATTTTTGCCTGAACAGCTGTAAAAATGGAGCTTTTAATTTGTTGAAATGAGAAGATTATTGGAAGAGTATATTTAGGACAAAGAAAAAAAGGTCAATTTTTGGGTAAGTTTAAGGTGCATAAGTGGAAATAGTAGGCATGTAATTGGATATGAGTCTGGAATTGAAGCAAAGTCTGGTTAGATATATAAATTTGGGGGCCATGTAAAACCCCTGTGGTTGAGAAGATCAACAAGAAAGTGACTTTGGAGAAGAAAAGACGTCTGAAGGTTAAATGCCAGGGGCACTAAAAGTTAGTCCTTGAGAAGATAAGGGGATGCAGCAAAAGAGAGAGAGAGGGATGCCCGGGCACAGGGGAGGAATCAGGAGTGACGTGCCAAAGCTGAGAGCAGATGACTTTCACGGAGGAGTGAGTGATCGGTCGTATCAAATGCTCCTCGTGGGTGAGCCTGAGAATTGACATTGGTTTGACACCATAAGGCTCACCAGTGGCCTTCATGAAACCGCTGCCAGTGGAGTGATGATGGTTGGAAGATGGCTCAAGAGGAAATGGAAACAAAACAAATGAACACGGCAAATGCAGACAGCTCTTTTGAAGAACTGACTTCACAAAGGAGGAACAAGAAATACGGTGATCACTGGAGGAGGCGTGAGGTTAAGGAATAGAGGCACATCTTCTGTTTAAAATGAGAACTGCTGGGTGGTTTTTTTTTTTTTTTTTCCAAATGGAGTGTTGCAGTGTTACAGTAGAGAGGAAACATTAGTGACGCAGAAGAGAGGGGGACTATTGGGAACCAGAATGACTATTCAAATTTATAGAACAAGTACCACTGAAGTATAATACGAAAATAAGAGAGTAATAAGTATTAAGTTCAGTTATACGTATCTTGTAATCTTGATGACTTAACATTTCTACATTTTTTTATCAGAAATTCAGTCATTCAGATTTTTTTGCATTTGAGTGCCTTCTATGTAGTAGGCATTATTTTAGTGATAGGAGTTGAGCTCCTAGCTTCAGTTTTTCCCTAAATTAGCTTACAGTCTAGAAGAGGAAATAAATACATCTCTACAGCAGATGCAGGAGGTGTGATATAAATTGCTTTTGAATGTGGAGGAGGTGGTTGCTGCTTTAAAACTGGGGATGGTGACATGCATCATTCAGGTGTGGCCTGAATAGTTGCACGTCTGACTCTGAATTATTAGTGTGTGCTTACAATGGCAGCCCACTCCAGTACTCTTGCCTGGAAAATCCCATGGATGGAGGAGCCTGGTAGGCTACAGTCCATGGGGTCGCTAAGAGTCAGACACGACTGAGCAACTTCACTTTCTCTTTTCCTTTCATGGATCGGAGAAGGAAATGGCAACCCACTCCAGTGTTCTTGCCTGGAGAATCCCAGGGACGGGGGAGCCTGGTGGGCTGCTGTCTGTGGTGTGGCACAGAGTCAGACACGACTGAAGCGACTTAGCAGCAGCAACTACCTAAATACACATTGATATGTTCCGAACATATTTGAAGTGACTCTGCAAGAAGAGAGATCTTGGATACTTCAGAAACTTGACACCTTAAAAGTGGAAATGAATGTACTCTCTAGCAAAGAGACTTTTGAGAGTTCAGCAATGTGCCCATGAAGTCAGCTAGGACTTCAAGCACAGGGGGTGGGGATGCCACAGAAAATTCGGCAATTTTTAAAGTTAAAGATATATGTATAAACACTTAACTTTTTAACATTAACACTGAAACATTGAGTAATCGATAGACTACACAAAATGGCTCACAGAAGAATTAGTGCACATAGGCATTTTTATTTTTCAACTTCTTTAAAATAATTTTTAAAGAGTTAATTCTTTCTAAAATTCTTTAAAATAATTTTTAAGACAATTTGGCCATAGTCCACAACTGGTTACATGAAACAAAATAATAGCAAATTATAACTGGGTTATTAAAGTGTTTGCTTAGAATGATTGTATTTTGAATTTAGGTTCTTATTTCTATAGTCTTATTGTATTCTATTATTTTCCTCTGTTTTTCACTTTTCTTTCTTTTTTGGAATAGGGAGCTTCCCTACTGTTGATGCTGAAAACTTACCTTAGTGAAGATCTATTTCAACATGCCATTATTCTTTACCTGCATAATCATAGCTATACATCCACTCACAGTGATGACTTGTGGGATAGTTTTAACGAGGTAAGTGACCTGGATATTTTATTTAGCTCTTGAAGAAGAGAGGGATTCTTGTATTTTTTTTGTCAAGTATGTAAATAAGCTATGGTACCAAGGACAGTTTTTAAGAGAAAGAGGAATGGACCTTAGTGTATAAATGTTTATGAATAATAGCACAGAATTAAAAGTCATGAAAGGAAGTATTAGACTTAATTGCCAAAAAAAAAAAAAATGGCATGAGGCCTTATATAAGCATCTTTAGTCTATATCTTAATCTCTATTCCTACCTTGTAGGAAAGTTCTCTTTTCTAATGTTTTTCCCATTTTTCTGCCTTCCATTCATGAGTTTTTTCGCTCTATACTTTGCCTTGTGACTCCTCCTGTCTTTGGTGGCCATACACCACTAAAGTGTTATAGATGGCATGTCCCAGTCTGGCGACCATAGCCGACTTCTGCCCTCGGATCATTTTGCTGCTTGGATTTGGTTGTGCCTACAGATTCTAACCAGTAGTGTCATTAGTTAGAAGTTATGCTTTGTAACAGTGCCTGAACTCAGCTTGCATCACATGCACACATGCTGGCTGCGTAGCCTTTATAAGCCTTTGAATTTGTTACCCTCATCTAGATCAATGATTTTTCATGTTTTGGAAGATCACAGACATATCTGAACATTTGATGAAAGTTATAGACATATTCCCCCCGAAATCCACAAAGATGCAAGATGTCACACACAGTTTCAAAGTTTTCTGGATTCTGGGTGAAGAACACCTGCTCTGAAGCTTTTCTATATGCTCTCTCTGCTTCCTTGCTTTATCTGAGATTTGGTACCTTCTAGTTGTTAACCCTTTTCCCAGAAGATATATCTTCCCTACTCTCTCAGTTCTCTTGGAGAAGAAGGATCAGTCTTTATCACCTAAGAGTTGCTTCTAAATGATCGTTTTTCTTCTTTTCATGTAGTAGCATTTCAACTGAAAGCCACATTATTTACTCTGTACTCAATGTATTATCTCCTGCCAGTTAGAATATATTTCTGCCTTCCTCGCTGACTTCAGCTTTTGCATCATGGTGCTTTCCTGTCCTGACCTAGCCCCTAATATTATCCTCACGTGTTTCAGCATCGGCATCAAATTATGCACTTGCCTCTTCATTTCAGTTCTGTTTCAAAGACCCAGAAGTGCCTTGCTTTGGGTCAGTTTTGTTTTCTTCCCAACCCCTTGTCAGAAAGAAGTAGATCGCAGTGCATTTAGAAAGATTTGCTCCATCCTTTCTGGCTTTAAATAAGTAGGTGTATGTCAGTAAGGCCAGTCATAGTGGTGTGATATGACCAAATGATTGTACCATTTTAAGTACTTGATGATTTGAGTTGCTTGCAATTCAAATCCATATGTAATCTAGAAAAATAATTTGAATCATAAATTTAACTCACCTGCTTCAAAAATTGCTTCTTAATCATTGATACCAGATGTCTTAGGGACAGTAAGCTTTAGAGGGCCTGTGAACCTCTGACACTGGATTCTAGATTTTATAGGTCAATTCATGTATTTTGTGGGGAAAGGACTGTGTGTCTAGGAAAAATGTTCACCACTGTTTTCTGGAGAGACCTAAAGTCTGGGCAGCCGACCTGTTTATATTTCACTCCTCTGCAGCGGCTGCTGCTCCCATTCTAAGGCCCTCCCACAGGATGAACTCTTAAAAAGATGAGCTTTACCATTTGTAGTGGGCTTCCCTGGTGGCTCAGATGGTAAAGAATCTGCCTGCAATGCAGGAGACCTGGGTTCGATCCCTGGGTTGGGAAGTTTCCCCTGGAGAAGGGAAAGACTACCCACTCCAGTATTCTGGCCTGGAGAATTCGATCGACTGTACAGTCCATGGGGTTGCAAAGAGTCAGACACGACTGAGCGACTTTCACTTTCACACCATTTTGTAAAAGCAGAGGGTCTGGGGAATAAAGAGAACTCTGGATCTAGCAGACTAACAGGAATAAAAGTATTGTTTCTGATTTCTTGCCTATGTATCCTTAGGAAAACCTTCTAAACAGTAGTATTGTGACCTAAAAGAGTGCGCATCCATTCTTAGGGATTTTAATGTACCTATAGTTGGTTTATAGCATCTGTGCTGCCTTTTTCAACATATGCTGCCTCTCTCATTCCCTTTAGTTTTCACTTATTTCTAGTCCAGGTTACTTTCTTTTTAGCAATTGCTCATTTACTTAGAGTAGAAATGTAAATTCAACTCAGCATGGTGCATTGTGGTAGAGAAAGAGGGAAAGATACTATAAACTTTTTAGACTCTTTATCTCTGAGAAAAATAATCTATTCTTCTTTCTCTAGTTCACAAACAAAACACTAGATGTAAAGAAAATGATGAGAACCTGGACCCTGCAGAAAGGATTTCCTTTAGTGACTGTTCAGAGAAAAGGAAAGCAAATTCTGGTACAACAGGAAAGATTCTCTTTAAATGTTAAGCCTGAAATTCAGCCTTCAGATGCAAGGTGAGAACCCACTCTCTCTCCTGCTATCTCTTTAATCCCCAAAAAGGGCAGTGCCAAAGAATGTGCAAACTACTGTACAGCTACACTCACTTCACATGCTGGTAAGGTGGTGCTCAAAATCCTTCAAGCTAGGCTTCAGCAGTACACGAACCGAGAACTTCCAGATGTACGAGCTGCGTTTAGAAAACGCAGAAGAACCAGAGATCAAATTGCCAATATTCGTCGGATCATAGAGAAGAAAAGGAAATTCCAGAAAAACATCTACTTCTGCTTCATTGACTACATGAAAGCCTTTGACTGTGTGAATCACAACAAACTGAAAATTCTTAAGAGAATGGAATACCAGACCACCTTTCCTGTCTTCTGAGAAACCTGTATGCAGGTCAAGAAGCAGCAGTTAGAACCTTACATGGAAAAATTGACTGGTTCAAAATTGGAAAAGGAGTACAACAATGCTGTATATTGTCACCTTGTTTATTTAACTTATATGCAGAATACCTTGCCTGAAATGCCAGGCTAAATGAATCCTAAGCTGGAATCAAGATTAGTGGTGGAAATAGCAACAACTTTATATATGCAGATGACACCATTCTAATAGCAGAAAGTGGAGAGGAACTAAAGAGCCTCTTGATAAAGGTGAAAGAGGAGAGTGAAAAAGCTGGCTTAAAATTCAACATTCAAAAAATTAAGATCATGGCATCTGCTCCCATCACTTAGTGGCAAATAGATGGGAAAAACGTGGAAGCAGTGACAGATTTTATTTTCTTGGGCCCAAAATCACTGTGGATGGTGACTGCAGCCATGAAATTAAGAAAAAAAAACAACCAAAAAACACTTGCTTCTTGGAGGGAAAGCTATGACAATGCTAGATAGCATATTAAAAAGCAAAGACATTTACTTTGCTGACCAAGGTGCATATAGTCAAAGCTTTGGTTTTTCCAGTGATCATGTACAGATGTGAGAGTTGGACCATAAAGAAGGCTGAGCACCAAAAAAAATCGATGCTTTTGAACTGTGGTGTTGGAAAAGACTCTTGAGAGTCCCTTGGACAGCAAAGAGATCAAACCAGTCCATTCTAGAGGAAATCAATCCTGAATATTCATTGGAAGGACTAATACTGAAGCCGAAGCTCCAGTACTTTGGCCATCTAATGCAAAGAGCTATCTCATTGGAAAAGACCCTGAAGCTGAGAAAGACTGAAAGCAAAAGGAGCAGGGGGCAACAGAGGATGAGATGGTTAGATAGCATCACTAACTCAATGGACATGAGCAAACTCCAGGGGACAGTGAAGGACAGGGAAGCCTGGTGTGCTGCCGTCTATGGGGTCACAGAGTCAGACACAACCTAGTGACTCAACAGCAGCAACAAATCTCTTTTGCATCCTCAGGTTAGAGTGTTTTTAAATTTTTTGTAATCATAAGTTCTTAGAAAACCTAACAAGGTTATACCTTTCTCGAAATAACTTGAAAAATCTCACCTTCCTGCCAAAAAAGAAACCACTCAACAAAGTATGTGTAACTGACTGAACTATTGGAAAGAGTTAATAATCTTCCAGTGTTTTCTTTTTATTACAGCTCTCTGTGGCATATTCCACTATCCTACGTCACTGATGGAAAAAATTACTCCAAGCATCGATCAGTATCTTTACTGGACAAAAAATCAGGTTTGACTCTTTTAACACTTTTCTGATAAATTAGAAACAGCATATTTTCTAAAAATCTTAACCAGGCAGGAGAAAGGAGATGACACTTTCCAATGTGCACAGCTAAAGGGAGATTGATTCTGTATGCAATTCATACATAAAACTGGCCTTTCTTAAGCATGTGAAATAAGGTATAAAAAACTGTGCTGAATATGCTAGCAATTGCCCTAGAAAATAGCAAATGCTGTGTTTTTGTATTCAAGATAACCATTTTATGTTACAAAGTAACAAGTAGAAGATGAGTTTCCAAAGGATACTCTGCTGTCCACTGTCTGTGGGTTGGGCTGGGCCCACTACTTTTTTATAAGCACCCTAGATGATTCTTAGGCATGACAAAGGTTGATTCATGATGCAGAGTTGCAGTAAATAGTTACTACAAGATGTCCTGTAGACATAGTATACATTTTTTGATAATGAGAAAATAGCACTAGAAAGTATGATTGTGGAGGGTGATAATAAAATGTACAGATTGTATATGCAGACTCACAAGGGGTCTATAAGAAGAAACTGAAATGTAGTTTCTGACCATCTGTTAAATACCACCAAGTTCCACGCCATGTAGTGTCTTAATTTACATCCTGAAAACATGAGGCTTTTGAGTTCTGCAGGACTCATTAGTGATACTTGAGATTCATGGAAAGGGAAAATTTCTTGTTTGAATTTGGATCTGGTGTTCAGCCCTCTATCATGAGAGGGAAGTATAGCTTAGTGATGATATGACTTTGGAGCCAGATTGCTTGGTTCAATCATACAATTTTAGGTGAGTTATATGACCTCTCTGAGTCTCTTTCCCTAAGCTATCGAATGGAGAGAGTAATTGTACTAAAGTTATAGTGTTATGATTTAGTTCATTTAGTTCATGTTAGGATTTAATTCATTTATATGAAGCACCTAGAATAATGCCTGGCACATTTTGTGTGCTATAGAAGTGTTGGTTATCATTATTAATGTTACTAATGAAAAAAATAATTTTAAAGCATAACATACCCACATTACGTAAAATCCAGAAGATGGAAAACAAATTTTATTACTCTCTTGTAACTACTCTGATGTCTATCTTTCTAGTAATTTTTTTTAAATAGTTTTTTACTTGGGTTGATGCTGTGTACACGTATTTTTGTATTAATATCTTAACTTTCAATAATTGACTTAATCTTTAATTGCTGTTGGACACTTGATTTACCACTTGTATCTATTTAAAAAATTCCTCAATAAAATCTGAGTTTTTAAATGCTTTCCCATTATATGAAGTTTTTCATAAGAACGCTTCTCAAAAATGATGACTCTGTTACCTTTTGTGGTTTAATGCATATTCCAAGTTGCCCTTCTTTTGTGTGGTAATAACTTACAAGGCCAATTGAATTATATGAGCATACCAGTTGCATTTTGGTCTAACTGGAGTGTTACAGTAATTATTTAAAACATTAAGTACAATTGATGTCATCATATCTTTGATTAACACAGCATAGCTGGAGGTGCAAAAAATTGCTGCCTTCTCTGATTGAAAACAAACCTCATACTTTCAGTGGGCCTTGCAACAAGTCTCTGACCTAAGAGAGAACAAATAATCCTGTCTTGTATTTTTGAAAGGGACCAATACAGAAATTTTGCAAACCTCTCAATAATATATAAGTTTTCAGTGGTATCAGAAATAACCAGACAATAAGAAATCTGCTTTTATTAGCCGTTTACTCTAACTCTTCCTGAGAGTCACACCCCAAGTCATGCCCATATTTTCCTGCTGTGACTTTTCTTCTGAGCACTCTCTCCTCCCACTGCACATTGTTTCCGCAGCTCAAGCACGCTGTGCTGCCTCTTGGCTCTGCGCCTTTTTGCACATGCTGCTTTCTGTCCTGGAAGAACATTCTTGCCCCTTGACTCCCTGGCTTAATTCCTATTCACTCTTCAGATCTCAGCTCATCCACTGCTTGCTCTAAGGGGCACTCCCTCATCCCAAGACAGGTTAGATGCCTCCCTTATGTGTTTTAATGATGTTTTCTGCTTTTTATATACTCTGGTTGTTTAGCCACTAAGTCATGTCTGACTCTTTCTCGACCCCAGGGACTATAGCCCACCAGGCTCTTCTGTCCGTGGGGTTTCCGAGGCAAGAATCCTGGAATGGGTTGCCATTTCCTCTTCGGGGATTTTCCTAACTCAGGGATGGAACTCTAGTCTCCTGCATTGGCAGGCAGATTCTTTACGACTGAGCCGCTTACTTATATCTGTCCCCACAGGAGATGTATCCCCCCATTGAAAGCGGAGATCTTAGTTCCACAAGTCACTTTTGCAGTCCTGGCACCCTGTAGGCACATAAAAACTTATTGAATAAATACATTTTCGTTTATAATGGAGTGACTCAATTTCAAATGTCACTGTAAAAAGCTCTAGGAGCAGAGCGTTCAAAGCTTGGTGAAATGGCAACTTCTGTTTCTCTTCACTTGAAAATATTCTTAGTAAAGGAGAACTTGTGACGTGCATTATAACGTGGCCGATTTAATCTAGAGGGGGAACTGAGGCAATATATGAAGAAAGCAGTGTCTGCCACTTCCTCTTCTCAGCTGTGCTATTTACCTTACTGCTGCTGCAGTTTTAATTCCTGGCAGTTCAGGTTTTGAAAGTCCACACCGCAAATGTCTGTCCTTAGAAATGGTGTTTGAACCTGAGAACAGTTGAGTCTTCTTGGTTCCTGATACTCCTGTGAAGAGCCAATTTCCGTTTCACTGAATTTTAGTCTTCTCTTTTCTCAAAAGAAATGTAGCACAGACGGTGACTAACAGAGGCTTGTTTTATGCCATTATGACATTGGTACAATGTGTTAACTTGGTGGTTTGTTAAATCTGTAGTCTATTCCCATAAGTTCTAATGCCAGGGTTTCTGGGTTAGTCCCTTCATTCAGTAAGATGTAGAAGTTATATGTGGTTACTATTTTGGTCACTTTTCTCCTACGTCCACGGATTTTAAATGGTTAATAGATTTTATGCATAAGAAGGGCTGAAACGGGACTGTTTTTCTAAACTACCTGTTGAGGAAATTACACCAAAGTGTCTCCTTGTTCCTTCTCTTCCTTCCTCTCCCCGGCCCTGACCTCTCTCTGTCTCCCATTGTATTTTCAAACCTAACCTCTTTCACTAGAGAACATTTTTATATTAAATCTATAAAAATTTTGTATTAAATCTTGCCACATTCATGTTTCTAGAAGGACATCACTGCGCCATAAACATTTTTCTGAAACTAAAGGACATGTCACTGAAATGAAAGGCAGTTGAGAGAAGGGAGGAAGAGCACGTAGACAGGATAGGGTATTTATCATGTGCCTTTTCCCCCTGATGAAACAAAGGGGAAGAAAGGGTGTGGGAGAAAAAGGAATGCTTTTGAACAGGGGTGGATGTAGTTCAACTGTGTGCATCATGCTCGCTCTCTGGAGCAAGCCATACAGGGAATTTTGCAGCTTTGTAGTACAAACATATTTTTTTGTTTCTGTGCTTTAATGTTTCTTTATAAAACAGTAGTTGGTTTCCATAACTCATTGACAAGTATTTTTTTTTAATCACTATTAGATTACTTAATCTGGGCTTCTGCCATTTAACATCAGAGTTACTCTTTTTTTTTTACTACTCAATGGACTATGAAAATTGAACTGTTAATCTGTTAATGATTATAATAAATTAAAAACATATGAGAGTAGCTTCATCCACATTTGAGCTGCAAGATGTAGTTACCTCCCTTGTGTGCAAAGCTGTTTTTTTTTGATACCTGTGGTTTTAAGGTCCTCTATTGTGAATCATTCAGAAGACCTGAAAGAGACTAATATGTTGATTCTTTAAATGATAACTCTCCTCTCTATGCTGTTGGCTGCACTGCTTTATATTCTGTCATCAAAATGACAGTAATAATTTCAAGTACACTCCCAGCTGTGTTCCTCCTCTCTGCCATCTGGACTTGGCTAGGTTTACAAGATAGCAAGTTGCTTATCATCCAAGAGACTGTATTTCAATATTTTCCTATTTCCATCCAATGGGAAAATTGCCATGCTTATTGCCTCCTGTTTTGGGAAAGGGAGATTTGAAGCTCTTTGATTCTTTTTTCCAAGGTCCTTTCTTGATAAAAGCCCTGTAGGAAATTGTTTGGTGACCTAGAGAGTGTTGATATTTTTGCATTAGCTACTGATAAAGTTAATTTATTAGTCATAGGTTTGTTAAAAATATATCCACTTGGAGCAGCGCAGCTACTCTTACCAATGCAAATATTCCTAAGAACTGTATTCTGCTTTAGAAAAGGAATAAACCTGATTAATGTGATTAATCTATTCCATCTGTTGCTATATCAGCAATAAAACAAATTAGTATAAAAATTTTTTAATGAAAAAGACTGATTATCTGATATGTCATGTTAAGACATGATCAGAACGTAAATCTTTACATCTTAAAAATCTTTGACAGTCTCAGAATTAGAGTAACTAAGGTATTAAGAAAATCTGATAAATTTAAATAATTCATGCTTTTGAAGTTGATCAGTCCTAGATTTCAGGTACTAAAAGGTTTAAATGTGTTTTTGAAACATTTTATGTGTAAAAACCCTCATATATAATTATTATGATAGTAAAAATTTTAAAATAGCCTAAGTATTTCCAAATAGAAGATGGGTTAAACTGTGGTATGTCCCAAAATAAAATATCCTTAAGATTTTGAATCCTGCATATGAAGGCAGTGGGAAAATGGCAGGAAATGGAATCTGATATGTGAAAAAGCAGCATAATATAATGTATAAAATAATGTACATAGATCCAGTATATTAAATATTAATTCAGTTAAAATGTGTATAGGAAATATCTTGGTAGGAAATATACCTATGATGCTTTTATTGTTTGAGTTTAGATGATTTTTCTTATCTCTACTCCCCTTTTCTCTTTTGAGTTAAAAAGTGTATTTCCCACTTTAAAGTGGGGAAGAAAACTTACATCATCAAGCTGCAAACCTTATTTAGATTTGTTTGAAACCACTTACTGTAACATAATCATTTTGTTCATTCATTCATTAATGCACCAAGTATCTCTTGAGTACCTGCTAGGAACATTGTTCTAGGTACTGAGAGATGAGCAGTAAACAAAGTAATGCTCATGGGGTTTATAGTCTAATAAATATTAAACCTTAAGATGCTGAGAAGCATACCCTTAACTATTGTTTTAAATTCACATCTTCAAAAAAATTTTTTTAATTAAAAAAAAGTAAATTCACATCTTCATTGCCAACTTTAAAGGATGTTTCCTGGTTAGCAATTTTAAAGGTTGCAGTCAACTTTTATACTAATATTTTTAAGGTTGCATTTTTTATTAATCGTGCATTAATTGAAGTCATTCCGTATAAATTTCTAACAATTCTGTCAGCTAAAATATAACGGTAGGGGTTCACAAAGTACATTAGCAGCTTTCTATTATTTTAACTCAATTATTTTTTATTTGTGCCTAATGAGACATCCGTCCTTCCCTAATGTTTATTTTGCTATCTTTGAATTATGTGACTTTTTAAAGGACACATGGCTTCATGTGTCCTTTCTTAGGCCGTTAACATAACCAAAGACAAAAGGCCGAGAGGGAACACATTTTATATGCCAATAGATCGTTTCCATACTGTCTGCCCTGCGCCACACCCTGCACACACTCCCAGCATGACCCCGGGAGCCAGTTCCGTGCACGGATGCCATGCACACTTTCTCTCCTGGCCTTGAACACTTACGAGAACACTTACGAGCCCCTCTTTACCTGGCTCACAATACCTATATATCCTGAAGTCTCAACGGTGATGTCATTTCTCCCAAGAAATCTCTCCTAACCTTCCCTTGGGGGTGAAGCATTTCTACCCTGTTCTCCTACAGAACGCCACGTTTTCCTGTTCCATCGACAATGACTGAATGACACCCTACTCACCCGGTCATGCTGGGCTGTAAGATCCAGGGGAGCAGGCACATGTACCTTGTTTACCATCAAATAAAGACTTGTTAAGTGAATGGGTGGTGATCTTTGGTAACAGATGACTGCCCTGGGAGGCAGACATTTAGTTTCTCAGTAGAAATAATATAAGTATTTTTCAATATAAAAATAATATATATTATTATTATATTTTAAATAATACAATATTTTATAATATTTTAAAATATAAAAATAATACCTTATTAACTTTGAAACACAGTATTCATTTAACACTTTTCTTTGCCTAACGTCTCTCTCCTCATTTTTTGGTCTGTATTAGGTGTCATCAATCTCACAGAAGAAGTGCGGTGGATCAAGGTCAATACAAACATGACTGGCTATTACATTGTCCATTACGCAGATGACAACTGGGAAGCGCTGATCAAACAGCTGAAAACAAATCCTTATGTGCTGAGTGACAAAGATCGAGCCAACCTCATCAACAACATCTTTGAACTTGCAGGGTAGCGTATGCTTGGCTTGGGTCTAATTATGTTTCTTTTTCTTTTTTTTTTTTGAAGTAAGTGTTCTTGAGGAAAAGGACATTTAAGAAAAGCAATTGAAAAGAACTAGCATGTATTGCCTGGTAGGTATAATTCATTTTGGAGAACTGAAAAGATAGAAGACATATCCCTTGTCTATCTAGAAACATCAGCACAAGCATATTGAACAGTTATATAATAAGATTTAAATCATGTTTCAAGAATGTAGATACTGACAAGCGCGACACATAAATTTGCTGAATAAATGGATACAGAAGTTCAGGGTTTGCTTTACTCACGAGAGAATTCTTTTCAAGAAGCCAATGCTTTCAGCGTAAAGCTTAGTGTTCATATATTGATGTGAGACATGTCTCGAGAGTTGGCATACCACTCACCTCCCCAGCTGCCCCCCAAGCTACACAAGCCCAAAGCCCAGAATGGCAGTGACCTCATGTACCACTGTCCTCTGAAGAGGAAGATCACTGACTTAGGTCGTCAGTGGGTCTAGACACACAAAGAAAAGAAAGAAAGTCAAGTCACTCGGGTGGTTGTGTCCAACGCTTTGCGACTCCATGGACTGTAGCCCACCAGCCTCCTCTGTCCATGGGATTTTCCAGGCCAGAATACTGGAGTGGGTAGCCTTTCCCTTCTCCAGGGGACCTTCCCGACCCAGGGATTGAACCCGGGTCTCCCGCACTGTGGGCAGACACTGTACCCTCTGAGCCACCAGGGAAGCCCAAGGAACAAGGAAGCCCAAGCACCAAGGAACACTCAAATACGTTCCTTCTGACAGCTCTTACCTTCCTGTTATGTGGTGACCTCACGCCATCTCAGCCATCCATGTTGTGATTTCTGTCAAGTGGTTAATTTTTTAAAGGTGTGCACTATAAATTCACAGTGGCCCTTGCCTTAACAAGTTTGACAAAATTCCCATACAAATAACAAATTACTTTCTGATTCAGATCCTCTTTCTGCCACCTGATCAATATAAGTAACTAATGATAAGTAATATTGGCACGCTTCATCATTTCTCATCTAAAATGTTATGATACTTTTCCTGAATCAGTAGCAATTTACAGGTGACTTACAGAACAAAGAACTGAGCTGTTGTTCATCTTTCTCCTGAAAGGCGTCTTTAACCTTGAGTCGCACACGTGAACTTAATCAAAGATATTTAGTCTAACTTTACAGAATATCGGGCTTGTCTGGTGGCTCAGATGGTTAAAGAATCTGCTTGCAATGCGGGAGACCTGGGTTTGATCCCTGGGTTGGAAAGATCCCCTGGAGAAGGGAACCGCTACCCACTCCAATATTCTTGCCTGGATAATTCCGTGGACAGAAGAGCCTGGTGGACTACAGTCCATGGGGTTGCAAAGAGTCAGACACGACTGAGCGACTTTCACTTCACTTCACTGAAGACTCTGGAGCCATAGCATACCTACCACTCAAAGCTTAAATTTCAGATCTTCAGGATTCCCGCTCCCCCAGCTAGCCATAGTTTCTCTCTCAGCATGCATACTTTTATGGCATATTTACTTTTTTGTTCTTCTACCCATTAGCCTAGGCAAGGTGTCTCTTCAGAGAGCTTTCGATCTGATTGATTATCTTAGAAATGAGACCTACACTGCACCCATCTCTGAAGCCCTGTTCCAGACAGAACTCATCTATAACCTCCTTGACAAACTCGGGCACATGGATCTGGCCTCAAGACTGGTGGTAAGTCTGCCTTTTTGCCAAGTTCTCTTTGTTGGTTGCCTTTACTATTGTTATTCATGTTCCATTCAGCAGTCACAGACTGAAAAAGCAGTTATATTCCATTTCATCACTTTCCTA
Organism: Aepyceros melampus; assembly: GCA_006408695.1. NCBI lineage: Eukaryota > Metazoa > Chordata > Mammalia > Artiodactyla > Bovidae > Aepyceros > Aepyceros melampus. Next base: position 512,684 of record SJXQ01003677.1, on the reverse strand, counting down.
GTGCTGAAATCTTAACTTTGAATCAACATGTCATTTCTTACCATGAGGAGCTGGTAAAGGGTTAGTATGACGTATTCTTGTCTGATTATCAAAGTATATCGACTTCTGACACTGCTGTCAAAATGAGATCACATGAAAAGAAAAATTTCTCTATTCAACTCTTGGTTTATTTTCATATAATAAATGCTTGGAATAGGCCCTTTTGCAAAGTAGGACTCCCCATTAATTTCCTGGTGGTCATTATAAAATGACAACTATGTTTGTACTGGGAATATTTGGTTTTGGGGGTCCTCACTGATAACTGTCTTACTAAGGATGGTGATGCTGGTTAATGTAAGTTTCTTTGCAAGCTCTACTGGTTTTGGAGACTGTTTTACCTTTTTTAAAACCAATTGCCTGGTCTTAACAGTTGTTATTTTAGACACTTTTGGTATTAAATTTTGACTATGTATTTAAAAGCTTGAGAAGGAGTGACGAGTTCTTTGTCTTATCTAATTCTCTGGATCACATTCAGACAACAAGGTTTGCTTTGCCAACCAGTCAGGGTTTCCAAAGAGCAGGCAAAAGGCAGCTTTCAGGAAAAAGAAGGTGATGGGCCAGGAATTAGAATAAGTCTTTTAGAATTTTGGCATCCTCACTGGTAAAAGGAAGGGGCTAGATTGCACCTGAAAAAAAAAATCCTCTTTTCTGCTGTCCTACTGTGCATCCCCTGTGATTCTCAGTGATGGGGAGGGAGTTCAGGGCAGGGGGCCATACAGAGCTTGAAAAGCCCCTTCCTTACAAGTTTCTGATCTGACCTGCAAGGAGCCACCCCCGCTCTCTACCCATAAGTGAGATGCTTCCGTTAGATGATTTCTGAGGTGTCTTCTGATTACCAGGATTTTTGTCATTCTTCTATTTGATAAGGCTTTCAACTACCAACCTGAAAGCCAGCACCTGGAATGTGACCTGGCCCGTAGTGACACTCAGTAAATGTGGGATGAATGAGTGAATGGGGCACGCAAGAACAGGACGCTTCAGCGCTCACTGTACCCTGCACACCCTGCTGAGTGCTTATGCCGATAACCTCGTTTAACCCGCACACAGCAGCAGATAGGTATTTCTGCCCTCATTAGCACAGATGAGGAGACCAAATGACTTCTCCAAAGTCACTTACCTCGTGAATGATGAAGCTGAAGACTCAACCCAGATCGCTTTCATGCCAGACCCTCCTCTTTGTGTTATAAGGCCATATTTTCACGTGTTCTAGCTTGTCATCTATCAGAGGATACCCTTTTATTGGAAGAAGCAAAGCTGCCTCTTGCTATATTTTCCCGTTTTTTACACCAATATTTAAAATTAAAACAGTTTGAAGGCTTGCTAAACTTCATGATGGCATAAGTCATTCTTCTGCCTGCCTCTCTCCATTAATGTGCTGAGGGCCTGGTGTCAGGAGGCATTTGATGGTTAATTCAAGCTGGCTGTGTGCTGAAAGCACAGATGCTGAACTCAATCCCAGCAGTTAGATCTTTTGAAGATATTCCTGCTGTGACACTCAGCTAACTCTGCATCTTCATCTCAAATGATGATTTCCAGTTTGCTGGGCAGCTATGTGTTTACTCAGGACGTGGCAGAACGTACCAGTCCATGGGGCTGGCGGTTAGAGAGTCGGAACAGCAGGCTTAGTGTGTGTTTATGAGACCTTTACCATCGTACGCCTTCATGCACTTGACTGGCATGACACTTAGAAGTTGTGATGAGTTTAAAGTTATGACAGTTAAAAGTCATGATGGCTTTAATTCAGGAACAAGAAAGTCTCTTTAAAATTCTTGTTCTGATCTTAGGGCATTCAAGTAGGATTAAAATTCTAAAAATATGAAATGTGACCCACTGTAGATGAGATTGGAATGGCAGAAGCTTCTGAGACCTCGGATCCAATCATCGTCGTATTTGTGATTAAGACTGATGTCTAATTAACTTTTTACATTAGTGTCATGAGAGCATTGTGTGCATTTATTGATCATTTTGTTATTTAGGCTACACAGAACCATAATATCACATTTTGTGATGTCTCCTCTAATATGTAATGCATAGAGTCTGGAGGCATATTTGAATTGTGTCAAATTGTTCACATCTGATACTAAAATTTGATCTCAGCCATATTCCTGTTTCATCACTTATAACTCCGTCATTCTTTTACATATGAGGAACTGGTGGGATAAACCTTTTGTAATAAAAGTTGACACTTCACTTTTAAGAAGCTCAGCTGACCCAAGAAAGAACTCCCTGGGAACATCAGTGTAAAATTAAAGCAGTAAATCAAAACGTAATAAATAACATAAGTGCCAGCATCTTGCCCTGTTTTATTTTTAAAGTCATCTTGTGTCATTGTTGCATTTTACTGCATGTATGTACATTGTATGACTCATCAATTTATTCCCTCTCCCTACAATCTTCACTTTATGAAATCAGAGGATTGAATTCTGATAATGGGTTTAGATTTCAAAAAATTAATGTAGAATAATGGAAAGGCAGGTTGAATTTTACTTATAAAAGGGGAAGATAATTTGAAGCACTTGCTGTGGTCTATTAACATTAAAAATATAACCTCTATTACTTAACAAAAATATTTTATAATTGAAATTTTCTAAAAGCAGACCTATTCTTTTTTAAAATAAAGTCTTTTATCATTTTTTTTTCTTGGCTGCACTGCATAGCTTGCTGGACCTTACTTCCCCAGTTCAGTTCAGTTCAGTCGCTCAGTCATGTCCGACTCTTCGTGACCCCATGAATTGCAGCATGCCAGGCCTCCCTGTCCATCCCCAACTCCCGGAGTTCACTCAGACTCACGTCCATTGAGTCCAAGATGCCATCCAGCCATCTCATCCTCGGTCATCCCCTTCTCCTCCTGCCCCCAATTCCTCCCAGCATCAGGGTCTTTTCTGATGAGTCAACTCTTCGCATGAGGTGGCCAAAGTACTGGAGCTTCAGCTTTAGCATCATTCCTTCCAAAGAAATCCCAGGGTTGATCTCCTTCAGAATGGACTGTTTGGATCTCCTTGCAGTCCAAGGGATCTCAAGAGTCTTCTCCAACACCACAGTTCAAAAGCATCAATTCTTCAGTGCTCAGCCTTCTTCACAGTCCAACTCTCATATCCATACATGACCACAGGAAAAACCATAGCCTTGACTAGACGGACCTTAGTCGGCAAAGTAATGTCTCTGCTTTTGAATATACTATCTAGCTTGGTCATAACCTTTCTTCCAAGGAGTAAGCGTCTTTTAATTTCATGGCTGCAGTCCCCATCTGCAGTGATTTTGGAGCCCAAAAAAATAAAGTCTGACACTGTTTCCACTGTTTCCCCATCTATTTCCCATGAAGTGATGGGACTGGATGCCATGATCTTTGTTTTCTGAATGTTGAGCTTTAAGCCAACTTTTTCACTCTTCTCTTTCACTTTCATCAAGAGGCTTTTTAGCTCCTCTTCACTTTCTGCCATAAGGGTGGTGTCATCTGCATATCTGAGGTTATTGATATTTCCCAATCGGGGCTCAAATCTGGGGTCTGGCAGTGAAAGTGTTGAGTCCAAGCCATAGGACTGCCAGGGAATTCCCCTGAAATATATTTAAAAATCAACAATTTGGGGACTTCCCCTTGACTCTTGGGTATGGGCTGTATGTAAGAAAGTTACACCTCATAACTGCAAAGGAGTAAAAACACCCAGGAATTGGCTACAGCATCACTTGACGTTTCCGTCGCTTCTGGTATTATGATGTGCCATTTTCCCCACTGCTTTCTTTGTTTTAGTATAAACTCTCAAGGGTGGTTGCCGTTTTTCTCCAGAGTTTTGTTGTTGTTGTTAATGGTTTTGCAAGTACGGGAGGTTTCTTTTTGTCTCTCATTCTCCCTTCGTTTCTGTTTGACAGTTATGAGTAGCTTGTCTCTCTTTCATTTGTCATGATGCCTGGAGAAGGCAATGGCACCCTACGCCAGCACTCTTGCCTGGAAAATCCCATGGACGGAGGAGCCGGTGGGCTGCAGTCCATGGGGTCACGAGGAGTCGGACATGACTGAGCGACTTCACTTTCACTTTTCCTTTTCACTTTGCTGCATTGGAGAAGGAAATGGCAACCCACTCCAGTGTTCTTGTCTGGAGAATCCCAGGGACGGGGGAGCCTGGTGGGCTGCCGTCTTTGGGGTCGCACAGAGTCGGACACGACTGACGCGACTTAGCAGCAGCAGCGTGATGCCCCCGAGAAGGCCAGGCCTGCGGAAGACGGCGTGGCGGTGGTCACGGGCACCCCGCAGGGCCGCCGCGCTGTTGGCTTCCTTGCGCCGTCGGTCAGCGTGGCAGGTAGCCTGTCCCCCCACTTCACACCCTCGCTGACTGCAAGCCTGCGTACCTTCCGCAAGGCGTCCGTTCGCTGTTTGATTGCCTTTGAAGCAAGCAAAGAGAAGGGAGTTGACCTCTTATCACAAACTTTGCATCCTCCTTCTTATACAGAGGCTGTTTCCAAAACCATTCTCATAGCTCCACAAGAGACTTACTCAGACCTCAGAGAAAGGTCTGCTGAGAAAAACGGCCTCAGCAGTTTAAAACTCTCCGATTAGGACTCATTTTAAGTACCAGAGACACTCTAGAACATTACGCTCTGAAGAATTTGAACTAGTTTGGAGGGCGGTTAAGAGGCTTTGTACACGGTCATCTGTGGTGCTTGAAATAAAACTGGTATTGGTAAGAGTTCCAGGACCAGTGACAGAAAACCCTCTTGTGCCAGGAACACTGCGGGAGGGGATGTCTGTAAACTGGTTTCATTTTGATCCTCCTCCTTTGTTGCCATGAAAGTTATCTAAAAAAGACCTATAAGCATTTTTATGTTAAGAGTTTTGGTTCCTTTCAGTGACATTCACAAATGCATATTCTACATGATGACTTTTAAAGTTCCCTGTGCCCTCTTTTCCTTCCCCCCAGCACAGCTTGGAGTATGGACATAGTTCCATATATTATGAACAGCTTTCATGCTTTTGTCATGGGAAGAGATGAAAAAGAAATGAGAGATCTGTTAATTTCTTAAAACCATTGTTGTTGTTGTTGTTTTAGTAGCTAAGTTGTGTCTTTTTTTTCGACTCCATGGACTGTAGCCCGCCAGGCTCCTCTGTCCATGGGATTTCCCAGCCAAGAATATTGGAGAGGGTTGCCATTTCCTTCTCCAGGGGATCTTCCCCACCCAGGGGTAGAATGCATGTCTCTGCATTGGCAGGCGGATTCTTTACCACTGAGCCACCAGGGAAGCCTTAATACCATAAATACTTATTTAAGAATGAGATCTCATTCAGAGGTAATTATAACAATGGACTTTAATTGTACATGATTTTACTGAATAACTGGTAATTTTCTTAAGTGTGATAAGGTATTGTGGTTATATAGGAGAATGTCCTTATTTCTGAGACTTGCATGCTAAATTATTTATAAATAGAATCTCATGATATCTGTAACTTGCTTTCATATGGTTGAACTAAAATCAGAAAAACCAGTGTGTGTATATTTGTGTTATACACAAATGTAAGAGTATTAACAAAACAGTGAATCTAACATATGGCTATTTGTTTTGCTATTCTTGTGGCTTTTCTGCAGGCTTGAAAATTTTTAAATAAAAAGTTAGGGAAGGAGGAAAAATAACTATAAACAACCTTTCTTCCCTGTAGGCATCATTTTCTTAATTTGATTAGATTAACTTGTTAGAGCATCCAGCTAGATGATACTTTAAATATTCCTTTAAAAATGGATTCAGAAACATTTAAGCACCTACACATTCAGAAAGAAGTATATTTTTCTCTCATTTCTTAATGGATTTATGGACGCTAAAGTCACCAGGTCAGGAAGTTTCAGCTTTCTTCCAGCAGTGGTTATAGATGATACTTCTTGGCAGGAAAGCAACTTCTAGCTGAGTATACACAGAAGAAAGGTTCCCTACTGCACAAAGTCATTTATACTTTCTGTCCTGTGTCATTAAGTCCACCTTGACTATAGCAACCTTATTTATAGCCTCAGTGATATTGAATGGTTTCATGCCAACCACATGTGAGCTTCATATGTCAATTGTAAATTGACATATTTACATACGTCATATGTAAATTTAAATGAGTAATATCTATGTCCCCCCACTTTTTTTTTTCTTTTTTGGGTAAGTGTAGGAAAAAAAGAGATCTTGTCCTGATTTTCCTGGTTGCCCTCATTGTTATTACTCTGCTATAATCCATCTGTCTCTCTAGAACAAGGTATTTAAATTGCTTCAAAGCCAAATCCAACAGCAGACTTGGACTGACGAGGGCACCCCATCTACTCGAGAGCTCCGGTCGGTCTTGCTGGACTTTGCTTGCACCCACAGCTTGGAGAACTGCAGCGCTGCTGCCTTGAAGCTCTTCAATGACTGGATGGCGTCCAATGGCACTCAGAGGTGACGTGTGCTTCTCTCTTGCTCTTGTGGGCCCCACAGCAGGTAGTGAAACCAGGATCTTTATGTCCTGAATCATAAAGGTCATAAAGCTGAGTGTTAATGTACCTGATTCTTAAACCAGGCTGCTGTTTTAATTGTGATCAAATCCATATAGACTTTAGTATCTTAATTTTTAAGTGTGCAGTTCAGTAGTGTAAGTATATTCACATGGTTGTGCGATGGAATCGTCAGAACTTTTCCACCTTGCAAAACTGAACAAGACAACTGCTCCCCATTTTCTCCTCACCCCAGCCCTTGGCAGCCAAGGGATTCTGTAGTTTTACTGCTCTAAGTACCTCATGTAAGTGAAATCATACAGAAAGTGTCTTTTTGTGCCTGGCTTTCAATTCAGTTGCTCAGTCATGTCCAACTCTTTGTGACCCCATGGACTAGAGCATGCCAGGGCTCCCTGTCCATCACCAACTCCCAGAGCTTGCTCAAACTCATGTCCATCAAGTCGGTGATACCATCCAACCATCTCATCCTCTGTCATCTCCTTCTCCTCCTGCCTTCAATCTTTCCCTGCATCAGGGTCTTTTCCAAGGAGTCAGTTCTTCGCATCAGGTGGCCAAACTATTGGAACTTCAGCTTCAGCATCAGTCCTTCCAATGAATATTTAGGACTGATTTCCTTTAGGGTGGACTGGTTGGATCTCCTTGCAGTCAAGGGACTCTCAAGAGTCTTCTCCAACACCACAGTTCAAAAGCATCATTTCTTCAGCATTCAGCTTTCTTTATAGTCCAGCTCTCACATTCATACATGACTACTGGAAAAACCATAGCTTTGACTAGATGGACCTTTATAGGCAAAGTAATGTCTCTGCTTTTTAATATGTTGTCCAGGTTGGTCATAGACAACCTAATAATGTCCTCAAGATTCATCTGTGTTGTAGCATACGTCAGAATATCCTTTCTTTTTAAGGCTGAGTGGCCCACTGGATGTGTATGCCACATTTTGTTTCATCTCTTCATCCACTGATAGCCATTTAGGTTGCTCCCACCTTCTGGCTCCTGTAATAATCCTGCTATGAACATAGGTGTACAAATACCTCTTTGAGACCTGCTTCATTTCTTTCATATCCAGAAGTGGTATTGCTGGTCATGTGGTAGTTCTATATCTAATTTTACAAGAATCCCCATAATTTTTCCAGAGGGGCTTCACTGCTTCCCATTCCTACCAGCAGTGTCCAAGAGTTCCAGGTTCTCCACATCCTTGACAACACTTATTCTCTGGGCTTTTGATAGCCATCCTCCTAATAGTGTGAGGCATCAAGCAGGTCTCTCTTAATTTAAGAATAAAACATAGCAGGTGGCATTAGCAGTTAGTAGAAATGTGTTTTATGATGATTGGTTTTTGCCAAGTTTCTTACTGGTTATATGAGAAGAGATTCAAACACCAGGTGGAGACTTGAGGTGTAGGGTATTGGGGTAACCTGTTGAAGCCCTCTGAGATCTTACGACAGAAAACTGTGCTCCTACCCCTGTTCTCGCCCCTCCTGCTGCATTTGCTGATAGATTTCTACCATGGGACTTACCACGCTGTGTTACAATGTCTGTAGGTATCGTTCTGTACTTGATGATAGCCCGTGAGCCTCCCAGCAGGTAGTGACTGTGTCTCATTCTTTTTCCCTGCTCATAGCGTCCAGCCAGTTACCTGCCTGGTTCTTTGTGGGTGAACAGTAAATAATACAGTGTTGAATTCATATGCTTTTTAGTCGCATCACTAGGAAAGGAGCAGCCACGGGATTAATCATTTTCCAGACAATTAATTATACAGTGAAGACTCTCTAGTATTACCTGCTCAGTCCCCCAAAGCACTGCCCCTAGTCAGTTCCTTGCCTTTGTATTCAGTGTTTTTTTCCTGGTTGTTCTCATATCGGACCACCTATCTTACAGCCTGCCTACGGATGTCATGACGACCGTGTTCAAGGCTGGAGCAAAAACTGAGGGAGGCTGGTCATTCCTCTTAAGCAAATACGTCTCTCTAGGCTCTGAAGCAGAGAAGAATAAAATACTCGAAGCTCTTGCCAGCTCAGAGGATGTACGGAAGCTTTACTGGTATGAAGCCACCAAAGAAATATGATCTATGGAAACCAAAAGCATAAGAGCACAGAGCCCCTTGGGAAGGGGGGGTCCCCCTTTTCTTCCTTTTGCTCACAGGACGGGGCTGACCCGGGCAGGGTGGTGAGGAGACCCTTGGGGGTGGGGGGATCCCCCTTTTCTCCCTTTGCTCACAGGCTGGGCCTGACCCGGGCAGGGTGGTGAGGAGACCCTCGGGGGTCGGGGGATCCCCTGTTTCCTCCCTTTGCTCACAGGCCAGGGTGACCTGGGCAGGGTGGTGAGGATACCCTCTGGGGTGGGCGATCCCCCTTTTCCTCCCTTTGCTCACAGGCCGGGGCTGACCCGGGCAGGGTGGTGAGGATACCCTCTGGGGTGGGAGGGATCCCCCTTTTCCTCCCTTTGCTCACAGGCTGGGCCTGACCTGGGCATGGTGGTGAGGAGACCCTCAGGGGTGGGAGGGATCCCCCGTTTCCTCCCTTTGCTCACAGGCCAGGCCTGACCCGGGCAGGGTGGTGAGGAGACCCCACATGCATGGGTTCATCTCAGGGACCAGACCTGTCCCCACAGGCGACAGTGCTATGCCCAGAAGGAACTGGAGATGCCAAGAGTCACAGCCCTGCTTTCTTCTTAAAAATGTTTTCCTTCCCTGGCACGTTGTCTTTAATTCCACACCTAGCTTCATTCTTTCTGGGCAAAGGCACGCTTCTGTCCCAGCCATCTCTTTGAAAATGCAGACACTTCAGAAAAAGGTACTACGTAAAAGCTTATAGGTTACACCTTTATGTGAATCTGCCAGACTCTCTAATTACTCAGCTGATGATGACCTGGGAATGGAAGGCTCATGTGAGGAAAGAAGGGCAGTGAGTAGGTCTCCCCTCAGGAAGAACCAGGGAAAGGCGCCCTGAGTCGCCAAGAGACACTGGAAGCGTCTTGAAAGTCAGTGCCCGGAAAGGGGTGGACGGAGGCGCTGCGGTCTTTTTGCTTCGCTTGCACAGTTTTGTGCAGATAAATCATAGTGTCCCCGAGATGTCTTCAGCAGCTGCCCAGACCCACTTTCCAAAGGATGCACTGTAAATGGTCATTTTCTTGAAAGTAGTAGCCAGGCTCTGACCCAAGCAAACAGAGAAAGGTTTGTTTTTAAATCAGTAATAATTTTGTTTTAGACCAGGAATATGCAGATAAATTTCCACCCTAAAGTCTTTAAACAGTACCTAAGAAATGGAGTAACACATAAAGCGACCTCTTGTTCGATCCTTCCCCTCTGCTCTTATCCCTTCCTCTGTTGACACTGTCAGTCCTGGTCTGTGTACTTGCTGCTTTATTCTGTGGCCAGTGTTTTGTGACATTCGTTTTAGTGAATGATCAGTCCTTGAGATTTGCCACAAAGCCTACTCCATTTTTTTTTTAATAGCTGTGTATTATTCCATAATATGGCTCTATCATAGTGTATTCAACCCATCATGTCTTGATGAGCAATTGGGGTTTTTTCCTGTTAAAAATATTGCTGCATTCTTTTAAGGGTATGTGTGTTCTCATGTAAGCAGATATTATCACATAGTAATTGCTTATGTTCAAATGCCTAACTTTGATATTTATTAGCAGTAGCTGTGTCCCTGGGGTAATTATATAACCTCAGCTTCTTAAACTATAAAATGAGGATAGATAGTAATACCTATTTCAAACATTGTTATTCAGTAATTTAGAACATTATCTAGTATACATATCAGTATCAATTTATTGAGTGCATTCTGAAAAGTATCTTCATTTTTACATGACAGCCCAGTTTAAGAGTAATAAGATACCTCCCTACTCAAAGTTTTTAACGAAAAAAAAAAAACCAGTACCAGTTTTCAGAATTATAATAAATTCTACTGGAAATTATGTCCTTTTTTCCCCCTAAATGTCCTTATTACATCAAGAACAACTTATTACTATGTAACAGTGTATTTATGTGTTTATCTCATTGGTTTTTCCTTCATTTAGAAACATGACTAGTTTTCACTGTTAACGAAGCTTTGCTGCTGCTGCTAAGTCGCTTCAGTCGTGTCCGACTCTATGCGACCACACAGACGGCAGCCCACCAGGCTCCCCCATCCCTGGGATTCTCCAGGCAAGAACTGGAGTGGGCTAGACGGAACCAAAACTTGTATCTCTTGAATTGCCACAGAGCTTTAATTAGGAGACCGGTATTAATTTAAATTCAGTCATCACTTCATCATGAATAATTATTTTGGAAGCTCAATCTGCTCTGCTCTCCAGGTTAATGAAAAAGAGCCTCAATGGAGATCTAATCCGAACACAGAAGCTGTCGTTTATCATTAGAACGGTGGCCCGGCATTTTCCCGGACACTTACTGGCATGGGATTTTGTCAAAGAGAACTGGAGTAAGCTTGTACAGAGGTAAGTTTCTCAGACAATTACTAATTTTCGATATCCGCAAGCCTTGCATCTGAAAGCAGTTCCCAGGGTTGTATTGGTTCAGAAGAGTCACGCTTTGCTGTGAGAGGAAAAATGCTTCAGTACTAGTTTAACGAACACAGACACAGTCACATTTGTAAACAACATTCCTTAATGCGAGTCAATTTAACAGTGGTGTTTTGTTTAAGTAATAGTACTAATCAAGCCCAACCTTGCTTGGCACCAGCTCACTTAGCTTGAGTGAGTCAAGTCGCTCAGTTGTGTGGGACTCTTTCGACCCCGTGGGCTGTAGCCTACCAGGCTCCTTAGTCCATGGAATTTTCCAGGCAAGAATACTGGAGTGGGTTGCCATTTCCTTCTCCAGGGGATCTTCCCAAACCCAGGGATCAAGCCTGGGTCTCCTGCATTGCAGGCAGACGCTTTACCATCTCAGCCACCAGGGAAGCCCGCTCACTTGGCTTGGGCACGGACTATTTCAGAATAGCTGTTCAGTTTCATGTGTTGAAACACCTCCTCATTACCAAGGGATCGTTTACAAACTCAGACCCAGCTCAATAGCACAAGTTGCTCATTTTTTCCTTTTAAATCAGTAATGACACCTTCTGGGTGTATGATGCTGTTTTTGAGGCAAACATGGGCTGTTAATTTCTCTGGATCTCTTGCCTACTGGGAGAGGTGTGTGTGGGGTGACTCCCGATGCACCAAGCCCCGCGTTCCCAGGAGCAGGACTCCACTCTGTCTCGGGCATGTGGAGTTTACAATAAGCCTGTCCTTTGTACTCAGAACTAGGCTTACCAGCAGCTGACTCATTCTTTTTTGCCTTTTGCCCTTACCTTTGTATTTCTTCAGGTTCCATCTGGGGTCCTATACCATACAAAGTATCGTTGCTGGATCAACTCACCTGTTTTCAACAAAGGCACATTTATCTGAGGTTGGTTGTATCAAATGCTTTTTGGGGAGATTAGGCCATCCCTTTGCCAAACCTCAGAGTGCTCAGTTTTAGTCAGATGGTGGTTTCTCCTGCAAAGCCCTGTCCCTTCTCTGTCTGCCTTCATCAACGCTAATGATCCTGCACTGGGATTATTTCTAAAGGGTGTATTTACAGCAAGGAGGAAAAGTTCTGCTTCCATTCTCAACAGTATTCCATTGTCTCCCATCTGATACAGATAATTTTTTGAATTAAGAGCAACATATGCCAAGTTTATTTTTAATTGGCGATTAGACTATTTTTGAAGAGTTCCATTCAGAGGGTAAAATTAGGCCCCAAGCCTAACTTTAGACTCTACCTTATTTACTTTTGTGGGAGTAAGGGGAATTCCTTTTTAAAACAGCTTCACTTCAGCACGACCATCACTAAGTTAAAGCTGATTTGAAAAGGATATTCAAAGCTGCGGTATGCCTTTCTTTTCTTCTTTTGAAATACTTCTGTGTGCAACTTACAGGTCCAGGCATTCTTTGAAAATCAGTCAGAGGCCACCTTTCGACTTCGCTGTGTCCAGGAGGCTTTGGAAGTCATTGAGCTGAACATGCAGTGGGTGGAGAAGAATCTTAAAACCCTGACATATTGGCTGTAGCACGCACACCTGTACCTCATCACCCGTTCAGAGAGCTTGTTAACTGGGCCTCTGCTGCTTTTGCAAAAGCCGAGGTGAAACCAGGATCGCTGCTGAGTTGTTTGCACTCTTAGGAGTTCTAGTTTGCTCAGGGCCAGTCTGTATTTTTTCATCTGTCTTTTCTGAAATGTCTTTGGGCAGTGTGTAGTTATTTATTACCAAATTATATTCACCTGTATGTCAACCATCTACAAAAACAATGGGTAATTTTTCTACTTTGAAGATATTCAAATGGGGGAAAAAAAATCTGTTTTGCAATTCTGTTCTCAGTTTCTGGCTAAATGTTGACACCATGAAATAAGGAAAGAGCTACCATGGGAGCCACCATCTTTGCAGGCTGCTGGTTGGTTAGCCATTTGTTGCTTCTTGTTGATAGATGTTATTTGAATGTGGTTCCAAGTTAGCATCAAAAAGTATAGTAATGAAGCCATCGAATCATGCAGCGTAGAGAACTGACCTCACGTGTGCAGATCTACTTTGGGGGTTTTGAATAATCCTTTCTTTTCTGGAAAAAGTTTATAACTATTATATTTTTTTTCTGAAGAATAGCGAGGTGCTACAGAATTTTTAAATTTTTGTTGTAAAGCTAAATAACAAAGCCAAAAGATTAAATTTTCCAAATATTTAACACCTTCTTTTTCATCTTTCAGGAAAATATTTCAAACCGAGTTAGCGTTAATTATTTTACTTATGAATTCCAGTATTCTCCAAATCTCTGTACACCTTTATCACTCCCTGCCATAGATATCCTTTGTGTTACAAATAAGTATTTCTGCATTTATGGCATTTTTTAAATACTGGTGTCTCATCATGACTTTCTTACTAAGAATTACAGTTTACAGTTTGTTTAAGTTGCTTTTTGGCATGATAGATCACACACTTTCTCTTAATCATACCCATTGGGTGGTTTTCATTTTATATGATAGAGTTGCATATTAGAAGTATATTTTAAAATAGGGCCTTTGAGAAATTGAACATTTTTATTTGAAGTTCACCATAATACCTTAAAGGAATAAAGAGAATGTGGATAGGAATAACTTGATTTAGGTTTATTTTAATATGGTGGGCTTTGAATTTTTTCTAAAGTCAGAAACAGTACTTTTCTTTAGTTGAAAAATCAAAATTTTCTTTTGTAATGGCCAAACTAACAGATTATAGGGAATGGCCAAGGAAAGAGAGAAAGTATCCAAAACTATATGGCAATTTTACTCCTTCTAAAGGGGAAATACTGTACTTGAATTTTTTGAGCTATGCAGACTTATACCTAGATTGTTGTGTTTCTTTGATTCTTAGAAGAAAAGCTTTCTTCCTAGTATTTATTGTACTTTCTATTTTGCTTGAAAACACCTACGTACATAAAAAGGGTATTTACCCATTTTTCAGCACTTAAAACACTCCACTGAATCAGACAATGGGGAAGGTCACCTTTTTTTTTATTCAGCGGGTATCAAGTGAGTATATATGGATTATGTATAAAATTATATTTTATTTTATGAAAATATTTTTATAGAGCAAAATTGAAAAGACTGGCAATAGAAACTAAAGATAACCTTCTTTAGCCCTAGTGTGTTTTCTCCCAATTTAGTGTTTTCTAAACAGCACTTATCTATTTTAGAATAGAAAATACTATTATCTGAGAATCACAGAATCATCTGTAGATGTTTTTTTGAAACTAGGGTGATTGTAGGTCTTTATTACTCTTGTGCTTCAGTAAATGAATGATAATTTAGTTGATATTTGAAAGTGTGTTTTTATATTTTTAGAGTGGGGAAAAATACTAAAATTTTGGAGGATTTTTTGTTGCCGGGTTGTTTTTTTTTTTTTAACCATATTACTAAAGTCCACTTTGATACAGAGTTTAAACTTTGCTACTTCTCAAAATCATTTAAGATTCTTCTGTTTTACCTGCCCATCTTCACACTGTTTCTATAATACTTGTTAGCTCCGCATATGGCAAATCTTGTCTTGAATTATATCATTCTTTCCTGTGAGTGTGTGTGTCTGGAACGGGGTGGGGGTTGTTATAATTAAAACTTTATCAAAACATGGGCTAAAAAGGAGGTAACTCAAAATCCATTTCTATCTTTGTACTCAAAAGCCATTCATTCCCATAATACCAGATCCATACCAATTGTATTTTTCATTTATAGGCCTCACTTCAGATTTTCCTGTGAAATTCCATACTTTTTTAATGTTATGCTATCCGATCTATACAGGGCTTGCAAAAACCAACTCTGAGTCAGGAATATAAGGTTAAATAATGGCTAGACCATGTAGTATAGTAAGTATTGTTGGAGCGTTTGAAGTTTTCCCCCCCAGAATTTTATTTCACCACTGTATTTCTGAGAACTCAGATAGAAGCACAGCGGTTCTTTGTTATATGAGCACACAGGTCCATGACACAATTCAGTACTGTCTGACAAGCGTTATATTCATTGCAGAGAGAGAATCGACTTGAATTAATAAAAAGACACACCATACCATATTATAGGAAAGGCAAAATTGGAAATCTGGAACTGTAGAAGAAAAGCTTAAGCTTTGGAAATCGGAAAGGCTACGAAACTAGAAATCCAAGGAGTTCAGTTTGTGGGTGTCTAATCGCTTGTTAATACCAACTGATTAGATATATTAAACTGAAGCAGTTTCAGCAGCTACCATAAGCTTGTGCCTTGCTCCATCTTGTTTGATATGAATCTCCTTAAGTGAACTTGTGTTGTTTGTCACTGTTTTGGTGTTCACAAACTTTCTTACTGTCGCAGGTTCCACTTAACACTAATGTTCTTCACCATTCGTGTTTTCACATGTACTTTAGCCACCGTGGGAACAGAGCTGTCAAAAGAGTTCTGGGTATATAGAGGATACTGAGCCACAGCAGTCTTCCTGGGTGCAGAACAGAATCCTTTCTGAACACTGGAAAGGAAGAAATGAAAGTTAAGTGCTGAGTTTGTGGGATTACAGCTAGCCTGTTCCTGAGTTGGCTTTTGAGCATCTACTCAATCCAATGCACGTGGAAAGATAATCTGTAGTCAGGTTGCTGAATATTTACCTAATCCTCGTGTATGTCATGGGGGTGCAGGGACGGTGTATGCATCTCAGGAGATGTGCAGACAGCAATGTCTGGGCTGAGTTTGCAAAATAAGACCTGAATTTCATTAAGTATGCTATAGTTCTTCTCCCCTTTGCCTTTTTAAAAAAAAATTGGAATTAACTCTTTTCTTCCTCCCTTACATCCCCATTTGTATTTTATAAAGCCTATGTGTTCACTTTTGCTGGGTTTTGCTTTCTTTTAATTTTGTGCTTCATTCTCTTCATTGGCAACTAAGTACCAAATGAAAAGCGGAAGTCTGAAAATATGATAAACCTCCTCTTCTCCCCTTCCCTTGTTGCCTACGTGGGCAATAGCTCATAGAATAGTTGATTTCTTTGAGGGTTCTTTAGGGGAATATACTTTTTAAATGTATGCATGTGTTTTGATGTTTTTATATTTTTTCATCTTAGTATAGTTTATCCGATGAAAAGTGAAAGAGACATTGTCCTGTGAAAATCTCTTCTAGCCTTTCAATTTTTCCTGCCTGGGCAACAGCTACAGAGTAGTTACTTGATTTCCTTCTTTAGAAGGAGATGGCTTTAGTGGGAGAAGAGCAGAGCATGTACTTTCTAAGATGTATCTAAATCACTATTTTGTGGGTGTTTGATTTTGTATTTCCTTCATCCTCCTCACGGATAAGTAGAGATCTAATGAACTGTGAAGGTCCCCAAGTATGACGAAAGTCTTATCTACCCCTCTCCTTACTGCCTGGACATAAGTGAGTAGTTGCAGTTTCTGTTGTTTTGATCTAGTCTGTTCTTGGAGGCAGAGATGGGGGAGGGTTGTATATTCTGTTTTTCAAGTGTATATAAATGTTATGCTACTTTTTAATATTTCATTTTAGGTATGTTCCTTTGCATGAATGCATATGTACTTAATGAAAACGGAGATTCAGAGTATGACAGGTCTCCTCTTCCCTTTTCCTTACTGCCTTTTTGGGCAGTAGCTAGAGTAGTTTTTGTTCTGTGAGGTGGGAGACAGTGGGGTATGTACTTAATGTATATAAATAAATCTGTAACTTTGTATTATAACTAATCATTTCGTACTACGTCCTTTTCACAGGACGTGAAAGTACCTAATGAGACGTGGAGGTCCACATGTATGACAATCTCCTCTTGACCCCTTCCCGTGTTGCCTGAGAGGGCAATGGCTAGTAGAGTGGTTGATTAGTTTCAGGGGGCTCTTTTGTGGGTATTAGGGTAAATGCTTTTAAAATATATACTCCTGTTTTTTACTTCCTTATTATAGTATTTCATTTGGTACACAGCCCTTCACTTGGGGGCTTCCCTGATGGTTCAGCTGGTAAAGAATCTGCCTGCAATGCAGGAGACCTGGGTTCGATTCCTGGGTTAAGATCCCCTGGAGTGTGGAATGGCTCCCCACTCTAGTAATCTGGCCTAGAGAATTCCATGGACAGAGAAGCCTGGCAGGCTACAGTCCATGGGTCGCAAAAAGTTGGACACAACTGAGTGACTTTCCCTCACTCACTCTCCTTCACTTGGACTGGTAGGTGCTAATGAACCACAGAGTTCTGGCTATAGAGCAGTCTTCTCTCCTTTTCCTTTTTATCCATGTAGTCAATAGTTTTAAAGTAGTTTGGGCTTTTAGAATTTTGTGGGGGACGGGGCTGGGAAGGGACTGAGGCAGGATATATTCTTTTGAAATCTGTATATATACAGTGTTTGTTTCAATATCATGTTATTCCATTTTGTACTTATCCCTTGCTTGGATGTGTAGGTCCCTAACGAGATGTGGAGGTATGGATGTAGGAAAATCTTCTGTCTTCCCCTTTCCTTGTCACCACTGTGGGTAAATATTTGTAGAGCAGTCTAGATTATTTTTACCTCTATTACTCCCTTGCCTGGGAGCGCAGGGATATGTACTTTTTAAATTGTATATAAATGTTTGTGTTCCTTTTTTTTTTTTTTTGTTACTTCATTTTGTACCTAAACCTTTGCATGGATTCTTAGGTACATGATGAAAATTAAGGTTCATTCTATGAAAAAAAATCTCCTCCTCTCCCTTTCCCTTATTGCCTGTCTAGGCAATGACTAGTAGCATAGTTTTTGGAAGACTTTTTTGCAGGGCGCAGAGCGGTGAAGGTTTTTCTGGGTTTGCTTTTGTGTGTGTGTATAAACGTTTGCTGCATTTATTTGTGCTTTCATTTCAAGCCTAGTGTCTTTTTTGACTCCTAAATATCAAATATAATGCAGAGGTCCAGATCGGGGTGTGATAAATCTCCCCTCCCCTTCTCCTGTAGCCTGTGTATACCAGTAGTATAGGAGTACTTGAGAGTTTGGTTTTCTATTGTTTGTTTTTGAGGTTTTTAATGGGGGGTGAGCTTGTTAGGCAAGATATATATTTTTAAATGTATACAAATGTTTCTGCCTCTTTTGGTGTTTATTTCATCTTGAATCCAGTCTTTTGCATGACTCTTTTGGAACCTGATGAAAGTTGAGGTTGAGGTGATTCTATAAAAGATCTCCCTGCTCCCTTGCCCTCCCTGGGCAGCGGCAGAAGAATAGACGTTTGGCTTCTGCTTCTGGAGAGGAAGGGATGGGAGAGGTCTGTGTGTGTGTGTGTGTGTGTGTGTGTGTGTGTACACATCTATATACTTTTTAATGTATAAATGTTTGCTACATTTTGTGTTATTTCATTTAGTACACAGTCCTTTGCTGGGATCTGTAGATACATAATGAAACCTGGAGGTCCACATGTATGATAAATCTCCTCTGCTCCCTTCCCTGACTGCCTACATGGGCAATAGTTCAATAATTTAGGAATCTTTTTCTTTTTTTTTTGGAGGGAGGAATTATTGGGTGGGTAGTAGTTAGTGGGAAGGGATGGGGTATGCCCTTTTTACAAGTGTATATACATGTGTCTATGTCACTGATTTCATACCTAGTCCTTTGGGTGGATGCCAAGTTACCAAGTGCAAATTGAGAAGTGTATGACATCCTCCCTTTCTCCTCTTCCCCTTGTTGCCTGTGGGGCAACAGCAAGTAGAAGAGTTGCATGTTGTTCGCTTGTTTTATAGAGATTCGTATTTTTGGCAGGGGAATATTCTTCATGAATGTTTCCATTTGTTGCTTTATTGTGTTCAGTCCTTTACATGGCTATGTAGGGAACTGATGGAAATTGACTCCCCTGGATGAGCAGGTTACTTTCTTCCTTTCCCACATGTTTGCACCGTCAGCTGGAGCCAGCATAGTTACTGTTTTGCAGCTGTCTTTATTCTCTCAGATATATGCCTTTAAAGATGTGTGTACATGCACATATGTGATTTGCTTCCTTTCTTCCCCAGTTATTTTCCTTTAATAGTCCCTTGCAGGGCTCTGAGTGTATCTAACAAAAAACGTCCCACCAGATCCTTGCCATCTGAGCTAAAGGTGTAGCACTGAGGTGGTATAACTAATGGCACCAGGCATGTAGCCCGTAAATGGGAGAAGACGCTTGGATGCGGTCGAGTTGTGAGAGCTAATCACATCAGCAGGTCTCAGGGTGACTCACACTGAATGAAATGATAGGAAGGGAGGGACCTGTTCTTTGGCAATTCCAGAAAGTCAAAAAGACAATACTTCAGGCGTGGTTAAATTGTTTTTGCTGTTCATCTCTCAGCAGCACTCATTCAAACTCATTTGAAGACCCTTGAGAGTAGCTCCTTTCTGAGGCCCTGGATTCTGACTCAGCTGGCTACAGTTCCATCAGTTACACATTCTTCTGTACTCGGTAGAAATCATTTTGGGTTTTGGAGTGAATCTTTTTGAGTTACTGCCATCATTCTAGTAAATAACAACATGGGCCCCAAAACTAATTCAAGAAGAATGGGGGTCGCAAGCTCTTTGACTCCCAACACCTTGGCTCATGGGAGGGCGAGTTGGCCCTTTCCTCCCCAGAGCTCTTCTGCATGGCTGCATCTGTCTCCTCTCCCTTCTCCACTAGCTGAACCACTCCTGTTCATTTTTCCTTTTTGTCTTCAGTGCTTGCATTGTTAGCTATTATCATCAAGTGTGCTCGGAAATGTGAGCCCATGTTGCCTTTTTAGCTCTGTGTCTTTGCATGCATTTCGTACATCCAGACCTGTGTGTTAACTTCAGCATTCTTCAGTGATATTTCACACTGACTGTTCATCCACCACATGGTAAATGTCACGACTCCATATTTATCTGTCGCAAAGAAAATGCATGTGGAAAATCCATCCATCCCTCTCTTCCCTCCCTTCTGAGCACTGGTTTTTTTTGTTCTGCAATTTATAACCAATATAATGCTGAAGATTTGCCATACTGTTATAGAAACATTGAACGGTAGGACTCCTAGAAAATTTGCAAAGAGATGTTATTCACCATACCAGACTCTCAGGTTCTAGTGATGAAAAGTTTGCTTATCCTTTGCTGTTACTTATACCTGCTGCTGTACGGAAAATAAAAGTTTATTCATGCCACATTTAACTTTGACCATAAATAAAAGGGAGCATCTTTTTGGAGTTAGTCATGGTCATATTTAATGGTATTCTCAACAGTTCTTAATTTGAAATACTTCAAAGGAAGTAAACGTCAGGGCTTAGCTGAATGAAATGCTCCAGAACTTGAAGTGTAGAAAGCATCAGTCCAGTAACATATTCATGTGTATAAAGTGACAATTACAGCATAATTGGAACATTTGCATTAATCAACAAACTCACATTGAGACAAAACTGAATCTTACAGCTTTCTTGATTAAAGCCAAGTGTTCCGTGTTGCTGTGAAGAATAGTCTCTCAAACACTTTGAAAAGTAGTTACTTCAAAACTTGTAAAGGTATCACATTTTTGTATTTAAACACTTACAGAGATCTCCAATTTCTTGAATCTGAGCTTGTGGGTAGAATTCTAAATTTGTATCATAATCTTGTCTTTTGTGAAAGATTTTGAAAATAGTATGTATATATATTATATAGGCAAATTGTGTTTTGTCACTTGTAAAGGGAAAAGGCTTATTTTTCTTTATACTTCTGATACCTTGTTTTGCATATGACCAGCACTGACTGAAAGGCATGTGTACCTGCAAACACTGTTGCTTTTTTTGTGAAATAAAAATAAAAGTATTTAAATATAAATACTGTGTAGACCATTTTCATTTTTAAAAAGTGCATATAAAGTGGTTTATCATCTCAGCTGTACCAGAATGGGAACCATATTTGCAGTGTTTCCTATCTCACCAGTGCTCTGGTATCTTTACTGCATGTAACTCAAGGGTTCACAGACTTATTAATGCCACGTGGGACTGTCCTGGCTATTGTATGGTGATTACCAACATCCCTGGTCTCTAATGCAAATAGAAACTCCTCTACCCACAGTGAGACAACCGAAGATGTCTCCAGATACTGCTAAGCACTCCCTGGGGTGGAGTGGGGTTAAAGTTATCCGTGGATGCACTCCACATAGTGGAAGTATTTTAGAATGAAATGATTCTCATAAATACACAGGTCACTTGAGTAGCCATTTGGTCAGATCTACAAAAAGAAGTTCCTTGTTTTAATTCCCATAAAGATTCTTGGAGAGAACTGAGAATATCTTAGCCTCTCAGGTGTTGGAATTAGAACCAGTATTCTTCTGTATAAATTGTTAGCATTTATATAAAAGTTAGGCATTTTAAGGCAGAGTTTGGGGTAAAAGAATTGAGACACTATTTCTGGGCATACAAAAATACACATTGAAGCAATACACTTTTAAAATATCACCAGAACTTACCTGGTGGTCCAGTAGTTCAAACTCTGCACGTCCAATGCAGAGCCACGGGTTCAGTCCCTGGTTAGGGAACTAAGATCCCACACATTGTACGGTGCTGCCTTCTAAAGAAAAAAAAAAAAAGGACAAAAGTTAAAAAAAAAAGTTATTACCATTAATAATTATTGGGGGAATGCTCTTAGAAATTAAAAGATTTTTGCGCAGAAGCTACTAGTTCAATTTCTGATACTTTGTTCACAGACGTGCACAGTGAAAATTGAAATAAAACTCATTATAGATATATTGGGTTGGCCAAAAAGTTCATTCAGGTTTGAAAGCCTTGAACAGCCGTTTTGGCTAACCTTATAGAAAAAATGTTTTTATTCCAGTGGAATTTATAGATGTTAACTGGCATAAATGCATCATCTATAAGTTGAGAATTATGTTTTATTTGAGGACAACAGTCCAGGAAGGCAGCATCTCAGTTCTGACAAACTGTTCCAAAAAGGTAAGGGAGGGGCCAGGATATACTGGAGTTTTTGCATTTTTGCTGAAAATATGTGGTTGAATATCAAACAGTTACTGTGAATCACACACACAAAAGACATCAAGTTAAGAGATTTTAGTGCTTTTCTATATATATGGAAAGAGTCTGGGCTCATTGAAATTCCTTTGATATGTATTTTACCCAGGGCTAGGATCCTGTTTTTCTCATTTCTAAATTACCCTCAGGGTACACTGTTGGGGGCAGATGCCATGGCTGAGGGCTTGATGGTGGGGCTAATTCATTGATTATTGAAATGACGGGCAACTTTTTTGTCCATAGCACCTCCTTGTGGTCACAAATTAGACAAGGTTTGGGAGACATTTCATGACCAATTTTCCCACAGCACTAGGAATTACAACCCAGGAAAAATTTCCCGTGTTGCTTCTCTCCATTTCTACAGTTGCAGTTATTAATAACTGTAATAACTATTACAGTTATTCTGGGTCAAGTTACATTTGATCAACTGCCTCAAGACGTTCAGCCATCATTCATTTTGCCAGAGGATGGGCTACCACTGCAAAATGCAATAGAAAACTATCTTCCCAACCCAGGGATCGAACCCAGGTCTCCCACACTGCAGGTGGATTCTTTACCATCTGAGCCACCAGGGAAGCCCACCTTATAGACAGGATATGAGTAAATACAGCTAGTATCATTAATAAAATCATAGTAGAGCAGGTAGACACGGCATAAATCGCTGGAGAAACAAGAGGACAGATTAAAACAATAATTGGTGTAAACTGGATGTGATCTGGTCACAATAAGTCATCAAGTCTACAAGGGAAGCAGCTGGAGAAGAAAAATTCTGAAGGCATCAAGGAGAGATAAATCATACTTTTTGTAAATGAAGATAACAATTACCAACTTGTTGCAGGTCAAAACATAAGAAAGGCTTTCTGACAAAGATTAAAAGCAGTGTTTCAGAAAAAAAGAATCGTAAAATTATAAATCATTTATTGCTCATAATTCCTGTTGATCTGGGTGAAGTCAGGTTTTCCAGTAATTTCTTACCCATGATCTAAAAGTCATCAGAAACTTGTTTGTCCAAAAGGCCTTTTCATGAATCTTCTTGAGGATCTTTATAAAAACATCCGAGTAAAATAATGATTGTCTGTTAACATAAGTGACTAAAGACTTAAAATGGCATGGTTAAATCAAAAATCTGATTATAATGTAATTGACAAGAAATTTGGTTATTTCTATGACATATAGCATTTTAAGATAACTAGAATTATGACCTGATAACATACCAGGATGTACCAGAATTTAGATTTTGGAGCATCTATATTAATGATATCTACCCATGTAAGAAAATTTTGCCGCCACTACTTGACCATATTTCCCACGTAATATACCCAATAAATTCACTTAGTTTAGTATCTGTCTTTGGAATATTTCAGGGGCTCTTTGAAGCATTCCAAAGTTAGCTACACATCAGAAGAATTTTGGTTAGAATTTCACTTAGGCAAGTTTGTAAGAGACATCAAAGTTTTAAAACACTATCAGATCATTAAAACACTATCAAATAAAATCATAGGTCACTGAAACAATACTTATTCAACCAAAGAGACAAAAGATTTTTAAGGTAAATACAAATCATTTAGAAGAAAAGCTCATAATTGTATATCAAAAATAGGCTAACATTTCCAGAAAGCTTTTCCCTCTTAACAGAAGAGGAAACTCCAGCCCTGCACCAATCTACCTTGAATTACAAAGTTCACTTACCTAATTAAATTTAATCCAATCTCAGCCTAATCATGTACAAAACTGTTCTCAGTCCTCCCTTTCCACAAACTTTGCACAATTTTCTGTACCTATTTAGTTTATTCTTCATTTTTCTTTTGCATTTAGAATTAATCAGCTTTAGGGCAAAAATCTCTTTTCCCTTAACACAATACATTTCCATTCCTCATACCTTCTTTTGCTGAAAACACACATCCTACTTTCCTTGCATACTAAAATATGTCCTTTATTTCCAGTAGCTTAATTCCCAATCCTTAAAAACCTTGATTTCTAGTGAAAACTAAGAAGCAAGCAATTATGAACACACCAGTATCTCTTGATTGGTAAACTTATAAACATTTTCTATAACCTCTAGAAGCATGCGCTTTCTCATAGAGTATCTCTCCTCAATGTGCTACAAGATGTGTCTAATAACCAAACATCTTTAGTTTTCAGCAATTAATATTCCAGGATTTTATCTCACTTGAAATAATCTGGATATTCAGTGAGTTCCACCATTTACCTTAGCAAAGTTCTAAAGTTTCAAGTTACCAAAATTCTGGAGAAACTATTTTAGGTAGATCCAAAACATTATTCCTAAGGAGTTCACCAGAAAATTCTTATTTTATTTTATAACTTGCAAAAACAATATACCAGGTTAATTCTGCTTACTGACAAACTTCACTGACCTTCAAAACACCTAGGTACAATAAAAATAAGATAGGTCTATTGGTTAAGCCAACAAGCTTAAGCTAGCTTTAATACCAGATATTAGTATTTACTGGATTACATGAACCTAAAATTCTATCTGGCCAGTTTTCTTCATACTTAGAAATATTTAATTTGCAAGCACTTACTTTTAAGTAAATTAGAGCACTTTTATAAATTTTGGGAATACTATCTGGAGATAGAGGCATATGTATAATTTGCACAGACGTAAACAGACATAACTACAGATCTTGGAGCTTTAAAATCTTAGTTATGAGTCAGGCATTACAATATAAACTTACTAGTTTATAACAGTGAAATAAGTTTATTTACTCAGATGATTAAGGCTTTACTATTTGTGGAAAAGACTTAAGATTTGTATTTGTCTATGACAAATCCTTAATGAAGCTGTGAATTTGCTTTTGGTGAGGGAGATTTTTTCAGAGGTTTGAGTTTAAAAAGGCTTCCTCCCTCTCCCCTTTTTTCCCTTTGGTTTCAGATTCCATCTGATTGAGGTAATCAGGCTCAGTCTCAAGTCATTGTGGACTGTACTTAAACTTTTGATTTGTTGAAACCTGCTAGACAGTTGCTTTTAACTCTCCGAAGAACCGATTTGCCACCCAAATAGAATAAAAAGATCGATTTGCCCAGCTACATTTTCTTTAGTTTTTTCTTCTTTTTTTTAATGAATAAGAAGATTTCCAACTACACTGAAAATCAGAAATTCCATATTCTAGAATTTTAGGGTTCAGTTCTTTAGGGCTTAAAAAGTTTGCACAAAGTATTCAACAAAGACTTTCTGAGGGTACAAGTCAAACTCAGAGCAAAAACAAAAAAACAAAAAAAAAACCTCTATTATTGTTTTTATGAACCCCAGAATATTTGCTCCCAGTTTCTAATATTTTGTGGGCTTAGGTAACACTGCCAGTTTCTTTTAGTAGTTTAATTGATATCACCTTAGAGGTAAATGTATATGCCCCATCTTAAAGTAGGCAGGGAACACATTCCCCAGTGAGAATCAATGTCTATCACACAATCTAATTAGGCACAGGTGATGTGACCATGTCATATAAAGCCCATGGAAATACACCAATTTTTGGAAACTTTCATCTCAGTTTTAGACCTTTAATTTCAGTTTTCAAGAGGATCCCATCATCAACAAGCCTTGCTCTTACTAGGAGTCCCAGACGCTTTCCTTTTTATCCTCCAGCCATTTTATCTACTTTTTTTTGTAAAAAGGCTTTGAGGTTCCCAGTGAGGAGCTGAACCAGGGGACTCAGGCCTTTTTAATCTTTTAACTCGATTAGTTGGCCTAACATTGCCACAGGCAATTGCTGGTCAGGTATCTCAGTGTGATTTTTTCCAGTCTGCTAAATATATATGTACTGTTTAAGGTAAATACAGTAGATTTGGTTGGGGCCCTTCAAGGTTAAATGGAACAAAGGGACCCCTTATCGGTCCCCAGCACTAGGTAGCATTGTATCAAACCTTTGTTTTAATCCTATTAATACCTGTTTTATTTACCCCATTTCTTGAGAACAACCTGAAGATTTTCTTTTTTTAATCCTTTTGGAACAAGTCCCTTTAAAATGTCTACCTTGTTGGCAAGAAGTCTTTAGACTTTCCACCAGCTTCTTCAGTTCAGTTCAGTTCAGTCACTCAGTCGTGTCTGACTCTTTGCAACCCCATGAATTGCAGTACGCCAGGCCTCCCTGTCCATCATCAACTCCTGGAGTTCACTCAGAATCACGTCCATCGAGTCAGTGATGCCATCCAGCCATCTCATCCTCAGTCGTCCCCTTCTCCTCCTGCCCCCAATCCCTCTCAGCATCAGGGTCTTTTCCAATGAGTCAACTCTTCGCATGAGGTGGCCAAAGTACTGGAGTTTCAGCTTTAGCATCATTCCTTCCAAAGAACACCCAAGGCTGATCTCCTTTGGAATGGACTGGTTGGATCTCCTTGAGTCCAAGGGACTCTCAAGAGTCTTCTCCAACACCACAGTTCAAAAGCATCAATTCTTCTGCGCTCAGCCTTCTTCACAGTCCAACTCTCACATCCATACATGACCACAGGAAAAACCATAGCCTTGACTAGACGGACCTTAGTCAGCAAGGTAATGTCTCTGCTTTTGAATACACTATCTAGGTTCTTACTTCCCTGTTAATTAACAATCTCATGTTTTATTGGCAACTGTAAGACTCACTAAGAGGAAGTCTAGACCACAAAAAATGTTTCCCAAACTGTTGCTTATTTTAAACTAAGGGAGTTTCTAGGTTATATACATGTGTGTGTGTCTCCAATGTTCTTGCTGGCTTTCTGGGAAGTCCAATGGACAGGAGAGCCTGGTGGGCTGCAGTCCATGGGGTCACAAAGATTCGTGACTGAACTGAACTGAAGCACTCACACACAAACACACATATATATATAACCTTCTAATTTCCACACCCCCACCACCACCACCCCACAAAGGTACCAATAAAACAGCTGTTTAAAATGAGAGCTCTCTAAATATTTACCAGTGTAAAACCTTCTCCAATTTAAAGGGTCCATCACCTGGCCACTGACAAGTAGAATCTTCATAGCAACTCACACCAATAAGATGCAAGACGTGTTCCCACAAGGGAGTGCTAAGCATGCAGCCTTCACAACAACTACCAAGGTTACTTCCCCAAAGTCTAAGAAAGTGAGGGTCCATCACTGTATAGGCAGGCAGCATGAAGTGGAAGATGACCAAGGGCTGGGGCCCTTATGACGAATGTCCTTGAGAGCCAGCACAGCTGGACAAAAGGCCAGCTCGGAGTTCCAGTCTATTCAACTGGCTGCCAAATGTACACCAAATGTGTGCCTTCTGGATAAGAGACCCAGGTCTCAAACCAGAGCAGGCAGGAAGGGGGACTGTGAGGAGGGATGCCTAAGTTCAGGTGGAATGTTTACATCTCAAACACACAGGGAGAAAAAAGCAAGTCCTTCCTAGAAAGGCTTTTTTACTTTAAGGACAGAATTGCGAAAAGGTGTTTTATCCAGCCGGATTTTCTCTAGCTATGCACACACACAAAAATTAATTCTGTAACCTCTAAAGAATCTCAATTTGGCCATCTTAAGGGCAAGATTTCCTTTAATTTCCTGTTAAGTACTGGAAGTTTAAGTTCTGTATGTACATATTAAATCTTCCTAGTGTCTTTCAACGGAGGTTAAGCCAGGTATCTCTTCTTGCAAGTAAGTTTCTAAGAAAACTTGCTTCTTCAGGGAGGAGTTGAACCACTACCAAATAAAACTTAGTATCTTGCTCCTTGGAAGGAAAGCTATGACCAACCTAGACAATGTATTAAAGAGCAGAGACATCACTTTGTCAAAGCTATGATTTTTCCAGTAGTCATGTATGGATGTGAGAGTTGGACCATAAAGAAGGCTGTATGTTTATATGTTAGTTGGTCAGTCATGTCTAACTCTTTGTGACCCCATAGACTGTAACCTGCCAGACTCCTCTGTCCATGGAGTTCTCCAGGCAAGAATACTGGAGAGCATTGCCATGCCCTTCTCCAGGGGATTTTCCTGACCCAGGGATTGAATACGGGTCTCCTGCATTGGTGGCTCAGAGGGTAACATGTCTGCCTGCAATGCAGGAGACCAGGGTTCAGTTCCTGGGTCGGGAAGATCCCCTGGAGAAGGAAATGGCAACCCACTCCAGCACTCTTGCCTGGAGAATCTCATGGAGGGAGGAGCCTGGTAGGCTACAGTCCATGGGGTTGCAAAGAGTTAGACACGACTGAGCGACTTCACTTTCACTTTCACTTTCTCCTGCACTGTAGACAGATTCTCCACTGTCTGAGCCACAAAGGAAGTCCAAAGAAGGCTGAGTGCTGAAGAACTGATGCTTTCAAATTGTGGTGCTAGAGAAGACACTTCAGAGTCCCTTAGACTGCAAGGAGATCAAACCAGTCATTCCTACAGGAAATCAACCCTGACTGTTCAGGGGGAGGATTGATGCTGAAGCTCCCACCCTTAGCCATCTGATGTCAAGAGCTGACTCTGGAAAAGACCCTGATGCCGGGAGAGATTGAGGGCGGGAGGAGATGCAGCAGAGGATGAGATGGTTAGATGGCATCACCAACTCAGTGGTCATGAATTAAAAAAAAGTCATGAATCTAAGCAAACTCGGGGATCGTGGAGGACAGGAGGCCCTGGAGTGCTCCAGCCCCTGAAGTCACAGAGTCGGACATGACTTACTGACTGAACAGCAGCAAGAAACTCTCATCAGCTGATAACCAGGCATCTGAGAGCCAAGAGAGACTCGTCTGGACTCATCTGGACTTTTTGAGGAAGGGTCAACAGGATAAGGAGGCTTCTGCTGATACCAATGCTCCCATTCCTCGTAGAGTTCAAGAGAGGGAGAGAAGTCTGTTCTGGACCTCTTTGTTGGTTACCAAAACTGTCAACTGGAAACACACACACACACACACACACAACCTAAAAATGTAGAACTATATTTTGTACTGAGGACTGGAGTCTGGGAAGGCATCCCCTCAGAAAGCTCTGAGGGACTATTTTTAAGAGGGAAAGAGGGGACAGGATATATAGGAGTTTGTTTTTTTTTTTTTTTAATAAAATGAAGATGATATTCTACTGGGGAATATATGCAACAGATTTTTTTTTAATCTCTCCATATCTACCTCCATTAGTAGCGTTTTATAGGTGAATTTTAAATGGCCACAAATTTTAAAAAAATAATGAAAGCCATGTTTTGCTTAGGGATACTATTATATATATACCATATAGGTTATTGTACAGCAGATACTCGTCTGCCAAATTTCAGATGGCAAAATGCTAAGCAGTGAGTTTGATACTGCCCAGCTAGCTGTGTCTTGGCATCCATTCTGGAGAATCTGTCAGTGTGTAAGGTCGAGACCATCTTGTCACCTCCAAGTCTCTTCTCAGAGGTGACTCTACTGGGATAGAACATTCATCTTCTTAAGATGCAAGGCCTGGCAAAAAGCCTCCTGTGAATCCCCTGGACATCACAGTGTTCTGCTGACAAATTCTGTTGCTTCTTCTATTATAGTATTGATTTTGGGTGCTGCCTTATTTGCTCATTTATTCATCCATCCTTTTTCTTTGTTTACATCTTTTTCAACTCTCATCTCTTTGATCTGCATATAGCCACTGTGACCGGCAATCCGAAGAAGAAAGCCACCACCTACTGCATTTGCTGCAAGTTTTCGAACTTTCTGGAACAATAATCCCGCACACTAGCCACTCACTCCGCCCTCTACAATCTGGTGACTACTGAGTATTTTATATTTATTGAGAAGCAGAGACATTACTTTGCCAACAAAGGTCCGTCTAGTCAAGGCTATGGTTTTTCCACTGGTCATGTATGGATGTGAGAGACCGTGAAGAAAGCTGAGTGCCAAAGAATTGATGCTTTTGAACTGTGGTGTTGGAGAAGACTCTTGCGAGTCCCTTGGACTGCAAGGAGATCCAACCAGTCCATTCTGAAGGAGATCAGTCTTGGGTGTTCTTTGGAAGGAATGATGCTAAAGCTGAAACTCCAATACTTTGGCCACCTCATGTGAAGAGCTGACTCATTTGAAAAGACCCTGATGCTAGGAAAGATTGAGAGCAGGAGGAGAAGGGGATGACAGAGGATGAGATGGTTGGATGGCATCACCGACTCAATGGACATGGGTTTGGGTGGACTCCGGGAGTTGGTGATGTACAGGGAGGCCTGCTGTGCTGCAGTTCATGGGGTCGCAAAGAGTTGGACATGACTGAGTGGCTAAAGCTGAAGCTCTAGTACTTTGGCCACCTCATGCGAAGAGCTGACTCATTGGAAAAGACTCTGATGCTGGGAGGGATTGGGGGCAGGAGAAGGGGACAACAGGGGATGAGATGGCTGGATGGCATCACGGACTTGATGGACGCAAGTCTGAGTGAACTCCGGGAGTTGGTGATGGACAGGGAGGCCTGGCGTGCTGCGATTCACGGGATCGAAAAGAGTCGGACACAACTGGGCGAGTGAACTGAACTGAACTGAGTGACTGAACTGAACTAGTATTTTTCTACGATAGGTCCAGTGCTGTGGCCAAACACTGGATTCCACCAGTGTTGTCTTCTGGCTACTCAGTTAAATACAACACTTCGTAAGAGTCACTATCACTTTCATATTCTTGGGGAGGGAGGTTCTGGGTTGCCATGATACTGCTGGCGGCTGTACTGAGGTGGTCCCAACCTGCCTGCCTCTTCCCCCTACTTTAAAAACTGCTCTAGGCCCAGGTGGAAGTCTATGGTAGGAGTTAGCACTGAAAAAAATCTTTTAGTCAAACATCAGAAGATTACTACTGATCACACACACACACACGATTAATGATTAATTAATGATTAATAAGTTAATGATTTTAGTGCTTTTCTATGAATGAGAAGATGCAAGATTCTAGACCAACTGAAATTACTTCTTTGATAGGCATCTTAAACACCCAGGGCCAGTATCCTGTTTTCTTCCTGTCTGATTTCCCCACAGGGTGTGCCACCAGGGGCAGCTGCAGTGCTGATGCCTTGATGGTGGACATAATTTATCGTTTACTGAAATGGCAGGCAATACTTTTTGGTCCATGTTTTCAATATTTCAGAATTTTTAGAATTAATGGCACAGAAGAGTTTCATTAGGCATATTTTCTTTGATGCTTTACTTCTTGAATTCTTATCGCAACCCACCCCCACAATAAAACACAAAAGCATCCAACATGTACTGAAACTTCTGTGTGACATGAACACTTGATTCATGTGGTATACAGGGGAGTCAATTAACAGAGAAAAACATTCTTTATTATTATAGCCTACCCTCTAGGTCCAACAATTGGTCATATGCTTCCAAGGCCTGATATTTTATTCTTCACTTTTATTTTCCTTCATGGATGGAGATCCAAACACACAACCAGAGTCCAGTTGACAGAAATGTACTTTGGGGCTCCCTGTGATCTTTGTTGTTGGCTGAGCTTCTTTGGAAGGAATGAGGCTAAAGCTGAAGCTCCAGTACTTTGGGCACCTTATGCGAAGAGCTGACTCATTGGAAAAGCCCTGATGCTGGGAGGGATCGGGGGCAGGAGGAGAAGGGGACGACAGAGGATGAGATGGCTGGATGACATCACGGACTCGATGGACGTGAGTCTGAGTGAACTCTGGGAGTTGGTGATGGACAGGGAGGCCTGGCGTGCTGCGATTCATGGGGTCGCAAAGAGTCAGACATGACTGAGTGACTGAACTGAACTGCAGGATTAACGAAAAACACTAATTTGAAAAGATACATGTACCCCAATGCTCATAGCAACATTATTTATAATAGCTAAAATATGGAAGCAATGTAAGTGTCCATCAACAATAAATGACAAAGATGTAGCATGTGTACCTATATACACAATGAAATATTAGTCGTAAAAAAGAATGAAGTTCTGCCATTTGCAACAATGTTGAGGGACCTCAAGAGTATTATGCTTAGTGAAGTAGATCAGAGAAAGACAAACAGTGAATGTTACCTGAAAATATAAAGTAGTATGATATTGTTAATCAACTACATTTCAGTAAGAAACCGAAAAGCATGACAGTCATACAGTTTTCACAACTGAAATATCATTCACAGGGTCACTGAATTTGAGCAATGGTAAATACTGTTGCTGCTACTGCTAAGTCACTTCAGTCGTGTCCGACTCTGTGCAACCCCATAGACGGCAGCCCACCAGGCTCCCCCGTCCCTGGGATTCTCCAGGCAAGAACACTGGAGTGGGTTGCCATTTCCTTCTCCAAAGCATGAAAGTGAAAAGTGAAAGTGAAGTCGCTCAGTCGTGTCTGACTCCTAGCGACCCCATGGACTGCAGCCTACCAGGCTCCTCCATCCATGAGATTTTCCAGACAAGAGTACTGGAGTGGGTTGCCATTGAAGTATGCAATAAAATCCTGACGGTTGACTAAGCTGCAGTGAGGGTATATAGGAAAATAGAGCTGGTGCTTCACAGGTGCTCAATTAATACTCTTTTCTGCCTTTTCTCTCAATTTATTTGCCTTAAACATGCAAAGGAAGGAAGCATGCTGAAGTCTCCTTTTAACTAGAAAATGTTATAGATAATTTACAGCATAAGAGAGAAATTAGCCAAATTGTTTAAGATCTGTTAGTGGTTGAAGGAACCTTCCATATGACCTAGGATAACTCCATTTTTACAGATAAAGTAATGGTGTCAGTAATGGCATTTATGCCTTATCTGAGACCCCCATCATGTAACATTATATGGTAAATTTATGTGTTTAAATTAGAAACAGTTTGTGTCACCTTCGAGACAAATGTACAATTGCCTACAGGATGCTGTCTCATTGGAGACAAGTGTATTAGAATTTATTATCGAGAGGAGGCTTTTCATTATTTTAATGTGAAGCTAAATTAGGCTGTTCTAGTATTTTAACTTTGTAACTTGATGTGAACCATCCAAACCTGTGATCTCATAGAAATAGCCAGCCCTTTGTTTCCACGAAGTGGTTGCATGGAAACAATCTCTCAGGGTGAAGATACGAATGCGAGGGGGGTGTCAGACCTACTTCCCTCAGCACCAAAGGAGACACCAGGGAGAAAGGGGGTTGGTTAACCACAAGTGAGGGGCCAAGTGCCATGACGGTTGATGAACTGGATGGATGGATCGTACACGTATTCTACGTATGTTCAACAACTACAGGTGGAAGGTGAAAATGGAGCATTTTCCCAAACTAGCATGACTCACGTCACTGTACAGCAGAAACGCAACACTGAAAGCAATTCATGTTGTTGTTCAGCTGCCCAGCTGTGTCCAACCCTTTGCGACCCCATGGACTGCAGCAATTATACTCCGATTAAAAAAAAGAAAATCACCTACTTCACACATTTAGTCTTTGTTTAGGAGGATATAACCTGGATGTCAGTCTCCCCTTTCCTTCCCCAAGTCCGTGCCTATAGTCTTTTCCTGCCTCTAGCTGACCTGAACTCAAAGCTCAGCACCTCTTCAAGGTGACTTCCCAGGAAACTCACTGCAGCCATGGCATTCCTGAGCGATGGGGCTTTTCCAGGATCCCACAGGGGAGTCTGAGCGGGAAGATGTTACCTCACACGCCACAGCAGACAACTTCATCCTCACTCGCTGGCTCTCTCTTCATGGCCTCTTCCTTACCTGGTCACTTCTGGGGGAATTGTTTTCACTTATAGTGCTCATCCAAAGCACCAATGCACGCACGTGTGCATACACACACAGGCCTCACTCCTAGACGTCCCCCAGAACTCGGCATGTCCCTAAGCTCCGTGGCATCATGCCTCAAGCATCTGCATTCAGTGGACAAGGCCAAGCCCATCAGGAGCTCGAGGAAGCTAATGGCCTGTCATTAGCCACTGGCATCTCGAGTGAAAGGGCTGGTCTGTGGCTTTGCGTGCTCTAGACAGATGCCTTGCAGTCTCAACCCTTCCTCCCAGCATCTGATCAACTATTTAAAACAAACACGTTGTTCTTATAAAAGGAAACTTCAGCTACTTTTTGGACCGGAACTGATTTCTTCCTAGTTTTTTTCTAGGCTAGCCATGAAAACTGGCTTATACTAGTGGAGCGCACCCTGACTCTGTGTGAGACAAAGCAGCCACAAATTGCACCGGCAGAACGAGGAAGCCAGGCCATACTTTTAACATGCTTCTCATGGATCATTTCAATAAATATTTATAATCATCTACTATGCTCCAGCCCCCCACGCTAGGTGGGTACATGAGGCCTGACTGTGTAATATGAGCAGCTGGCTGCAGCTGGGAGGATGCCACCTGGGTCTTATAAACACGGCCTGCGTGGTGGGTGGTAAATAGTTAAGGGCACTCGGGTTCACAAGGAACTGAAGTGAGGGGTGTCTCAGTGGGAGGTTTTAAGCTCTGAGACTGGACGTGGCTGCAGCACTCGTATAACAGCAACTGTGCTGAGCGGGGTGAGGTTGGGGGACACTCATTCCCCAGCCAACATTCTTCTGATTTGGGGTGACTCATTTGGGGGTGCAATGCAAGAAGCATCTCTCTGGATGCTTGTTGAAGTGCCCGCACTGAAGGCCTTTTGTCCCTGCTCTGATCTGTGCCGAGTAACCACACAGGTATTCCCCCTAGGGGCGTTCCAAGCAAAGGACAGAGGCGGGAAGTTAATTGCCTGTTTCAGTATCAGGTTGCTAGGTTTTGGTTGCTAGGTTTCCCCTAACTTCTAATTAGCAATAGAAGAGCCTGGCTCCCCTCAACCTAAGTTGTAAGGGTGCTTTCTGGTGGGAGTTCCGCAGTGTAGCTAAGCAAGAATAAGGAGAGCGTTTGAAGAGGAACTTATAAAGCAAGGAGTCTTATCTTACATCTAAGTTCGTTAGCACAGAGACGGCCTGTAGCTGCCTATAATTGAGAACTCACAGATGAGTTCCCACAGTATGATTAATTAAATACGCTGCACAGTAAGGGTACCATTTCCTTGGCTTCTAGATGAGAGGCACTCACCTCAGTTATTCTAATTGCTACCCTCTAGCCTGGGTTCCCTGGTGGCTCAGTGGGTAAAGAACCCGCCTGCCAATGCCAGGAAACGTGGGTTCGATCCCTGGTTTAGGAAGATCTCCTGGAGAAGGAAATAGTTACCCACTCCAGTATTCTTGTCTGGGAAATCCCATGGACAGAGGAGCCTGGTGACCTACAGTCCGTGGGGTCAAAAAAAAGGGATGGACACGACTTAGTGACTAAACAAAAACAATTCTGTAGCCTCAGGAATTCAGAACAGGAGTTCTGATCTTTGACCTCTCCAAGATCCTCACCTTAACTCGGGGGCAGTCTGCAGTAGTCTTTTAGAAGATGCTTGGGGTGCAGCTTCAGCTGGCCGGTGGAGGAAATCTGGTGGCTTCTATCTCAGCCCAGAGCACACCAGGAGTGACCAGGAACAGTCTGGGTAGACTTGTCTGTCCCAAAATGGCTTAGAGTCCACACAACTCTCATGGGACAAACCCCAGATTTTCACAGAGCCCAGGGGAAATTTGGACGAAAATTGAAGAAATCCTGGAAAGTGGGCTCCTTGTGGGAGGACACTGGGGAAAACTAGTTTCAGACAGAGTGGCCAAAACTGAAGTACTTCCCTCTGTATTCTGAGATGGGTGCTTGCTAGCTCCAAAGGACATCCCATACCATCCTGTGCAGTGGCCAGGCACAGCTGTGGCCCAATAAAGGCAGTAAGAAATCTGACAACCAAGAAAAACTGTCCTGAGCAGGACCGGCTGCAGAAGGGGTTCTGGAAGGGGGCGCTTCCCCAGAGCAGCAGCATCTCCCAGGAAGGAAGAGCCACCTCATCCCAGAGGTGGAAAAGAGCTGGCAGGGGTCCTCCCCAGGGTCTGTGAGACAAGGGCCCTCACGGGGGAGGCAGGAAGAGAGCTGGTCCTCAGAAGTGTTCCAGTGTGGCACTGATGGGGAGATGGTTGTAGACGGTTGTCCCAAGTGAGCCCATGAGCTCATAGTACTGACTGTTGGAATGTGGTTCCAAACACCACCACCCGAGTACAGACAGAACTGCCTCTCGGCCCCCTTGACCTATAGCTGCTCCATGGAAATGTCCTTTCAGGCTCTACCAGGCCAGTTCAGCAAACAGGCAGAAAAACATAGGGGGTGCGTTCAGACAACATTATAAGAGGGATGGGTGTTTGGGTATACTGGGCACCAGACTTCAGTGGGAACGCAGTCTGGCAAACATTCCCTGAATCATTTTTGCAGCTTCAGTCTTGACACTGTGCGTTTAAGGTGATGTTTTAGAGACGTGTTTCATGATTTGGAATACTGAACTCAGAGATGCTCCGTACATATGAACAGGCCACTGCGCACATCCTCTTAGAAAGGGGGAAGTGTCTCTGGGCTGGTGGAACGTCTCTTTTGCTTCACGCAGGCCAGCCACTGACTGGTGAGCAGGTTGAGAGAAACAGGTGGGTCATGGTTTCTAAGTGGAACAAATGTATGGGGCTGCTCAGGTACTCAAATTCTTGTGTATTCTTGTCTTATTCCTTTACCTACTGTTGATTTTTAATTTATGGCCCTAGCAAAATAGTAGAGGCAGAAGATACAATAGAAAGGGCAGAAAAAAACTATAATCCAATATCCTTTATAAATAGAAATGCAAAAATCTTACACTGAATATAGCAAACTGAAGCTAACAACATATATGAAGGATTATTCATCATGACCAAGTAGTGTTTATTCCAGGATTCAAAGGTGGGTTTAACACTTCTGAAATTAACCCAAATCATTAACACCTCACAGAAAAGAATAAAAACATGATCGTCTCATCAGATGCTGGAAAAACATTTGATGAAACCTTAACATAAAGCAACACACTTTCATGACAACAACACAGAACAAATTGAGAATAGAGGAGAACTTCTTCCACCTGCTAAAGGGTTTCTAAGAAACTGATAAATACCACACTTAAAAGATTTTCTCCTAAGATAAGTAAAACAACAAAGATGTCTACTCTCAATACTGCCATGCAATGTTATACTTGAAGATGTTCCCAGGGCAATTTGACAAAATTAAACAAGTCAATGATTAATTTAAAAAACAGAGTAAAAACATCCAGATTAGAAAAGAAATTAAAAAAAAAAGAAAGAAATCAAACTATCTCTATTGCAGATGATAAGCAAAATATGTAAAATAATTAGCGAGCTTAAAAGGTTAAAGATTTAAAAAACTCAGCTGTATTTCTAAACACTAACAATGAACAGTCCAAAGAAGAAATTATGACACTAATTCCTTATACAATAACATCAAAAACACTAAAATACTTCAGAATAAATTTAACCCAAAAAAGTTCAAGATTTGTACACTGAGAACTATAAAACACTGGTGAAAGAAATTAAAATTGGGACAATACTGTTAAGATGTCAATACTCCTCAAACTAGAGATAGAACTTCTGTTCAATAAGAATCCCAGCCAGCTTCTTTATTGAAATTGATAGTTTGATTTAAAATTCCATGGAAATTCAAGGAACCTGAAATAGTCAAAAACAATCTTGAAGGGAGAACAGATTTGGACAGCTAACATGTACAATTTCAAAACCAGCTACAAACATACAGTAGTCAAGACATCATGGTACAGGCATAAGACAGACGTTTAGATCAATGGAATAAAATTAAACCTAGAAATAAACCTATACATTTATGTCAGTTGATTTGACAAGAATGCCAGGACAATTCAGTAGAGAAAAGATAGTCTCTATTCAAGACGTTGTGCCGGAACAACTGGATACCATATGTAAAAAATGAATTTTGACCACTAACTCACACCACCATATATAAAAATTATTAAAATATATTTAAAGGCCTAAACATAAGTGCTAGAACTATTAAACTCTTAGAATAAACATAGGTGTAAATATTTATGACCTCGTTTTACTTAACCAGGCTCATTTTGCCCAAAGTGCATGAGATGCCAAGGTTTGCAGCAAAGGAGGTTTATTCACAAGGCAGCTGAGCACGGAAATGGGAAAATTAGTCTCAGAGCCACCTCCCTGAAGGCAGGGTGCAGGTATTTATGGGATAAAGAATAAAATATTGTAAATCAACTATACCTCAATAAAAAAAAATAAGTTTTAAAAAAGAATAAAGCAGCAGGACTCTCTGAAGCACAGGAGTGTCAGGAAAGGTGATTGGAAAAAGATGTGGTAATGGTTGTTCTGAGCAGACCTAGCTAACCTACAGGCCTCTGCACTTTCAAAAATGGAGCCACTCACCTGAAACTATAAAACTCCTAGAAAAGGACAGAGGTAGAACACTCTCCAACATAACTCATAGCAATATATTTTTTTAATCTGTCTCCTAAGGCAAAGAAATTAAAACAAAAATAGACAACAGAAATCCAATTAAATTTAAAGTTTTTGCACAGCAAAGGAAACCATCAATAAAATTAAAGGACAACCTACCGAACGTAGGCAATATTTTCAAATAATATGACTGTTAAGAAGTTAATATCTAAAATATTTCAACAGCTCATACCAACCAGTATAAAAAAAGAAAACCCAATTAAAAAATGGACAGAAGACTTGGATATTTCCCAAAAGAAGACATACAGATGGCCAACAAGCACATGAACTATTCATCATTAATCAGAGAATTCAAATCAAAACGACAATGAGACATCACCTCACACCTGTCAGAATAGTTAGTATCAGCAAGTCTACAAATAACGTGGAGAGAAGTAAACCCTTATACACTGCTGGTGGGATTAGAAATCGGTGTAGCCACTAGGGAAAACAATTTGGAGATTTCTCAAAACACTAAAAATAAAACTGCCATATGATACAGCAATTCCACTCCCATGTATATGTAAAAATAAAAAAACCCAACTACTTCAAGAAGATACTGCTGCTGCTGCTGCTAAGTCGCTTCAGTCGTGTCTGACTCTGTGTGACCCCATAGATGGCAGCCCACCAGGCTCCGCTGTCCCTGGGATTCTCCAGGCAAGAACACTGGAGTGAGGTGCCATTTCCTTCTCCAATGCATGAAAGTGAAAAGTAAAAGTCGCCCAGTCGTGTCTGACTCTTAATGACCCCATGGACTGCAGCCTACCAGGCTCCTCCGTTCGTGGGACTTTCCAGGCAAGCATGCTCATGCACCCCAAAATTCAGAGCAGCAACAGCCAGGGTATGGAAGCAATTTAAGATGAATGGATAAAGATGTGATATGTGTATGTATGTGCTGTGCTTATCATGTCCAACTCTCTGTGACCCCATGGACTATAGCCTGCCAGGCTCCTCTAGCCATGGGATTTCCCAGGCAAGGAAACTGGAGCAAGCAGCCATTTCCTACTCCAGGGAATCTTCCCAAGCCAAGGATCAAATCCACGTCTCTCATCTCCTGCACTGGCAGGAGGATTCTTTACCACTTGCGCTACTGGGAAGCATATGTGTATATACACACACACACACATATATGTATATATATACACATACAATATACATATACACACAATGGAATATTACCCAGCCATAAAAAAGAATAAAATTCTACCATTTCCAACAAGATAGAGTATTATCCTTGGCGAAATAAGAGAAAGGCAAACACTCTATATTATCATGTATGTGGAATCTAAAAACCAGAGCCCAGGCCAACTCCTGGCAGGGTTGAAAGGAAGACAGCATTCCTATTTCTCTGAGCCTTCAGAGAAGGGGAAAGTTAGGGTTAGGGGTTAGGTTTAGGGATTAGGGTTGGGTTTTGGTTAGAGGTTAGGGTTAGGGGTTAGGGTCGGGGTTAGGGTTAGGGGTTAGGGTTAGGGGTTGGGGTTAGAGTTAGAGGTTAGGGGTTAGGTTTAGGGGTTAGGGCTAGGGTTATGGTTAGGGGTTAGGGTTAGGGATTAGGGTTGGGGTTAGGGTTAGGGGTTAGGGTTAGGGGTTAGGGTTAGGGATTAGGGTTGGGGTTAGGGATTAGGGTTGGGGTTAGGGTTAGAGGTTAGGGGTTAGGGTCAGTGGGCTGAGGAGGAAGCAGTGAAAGAGCAACACTGCCGTCGCCCACCTTCGCATTAGAATCGAGAACAGGTTTCTCCCCCTTCCCATTCTGCCGGTCCATAACTTTCCATATTCTTTGTGCAGGTTGATTCTGATTAAAGACTGTACATAGGGAATTCCTTCCCATTTTTCTTCCTGTTTCCAAAATAAATCCAGTTGTAACGTTGTATTGTAATCGAAGGCCATTTTTCTCTGAGCCTAAAGGGTGTTTGCGCTATGCAAGTGTATCAAAAGACACCATCTTTTTATTTTCCATAGATTCAAACATAAAGTCATCCAATTTTGGAGAATGGGGCCTAGAGGGCTTCAAGGGGGAACTGAATTAGCATTTCTCATTTTGCAATGGGGACAAAAACACCTCATTTTGTTTCTAGATGGTTGCTGCAAAGAAATCTTTCTTAGACTACATGTTATAGTGATCAAGAAACTCAGTCTCCAAGAGTCAACCCTTAACACTCAGACAATTGGATGTAGATAAGAAAAGAAAGATCAAAAATCACAGCCCTGGGCCTTTAACCCGGATGTGGACCGCTTCAGCAGCTGTAAACTTTTACTGTCTATCCGAATCCAGCAAGCTGGGCCTCCAACCCACCATCTGGGCGGGACGGCCAGACAATGAAGGTACAGGTGTGTCTCTTTAACAAGATTACTCACCCCAAACCCGTTTTCCAAACGCCAAACTCCAAAACCATTCTTCACTGCAAAACAAAGCTAAATTCTGAATGTTGCGGCACCTGGCTGGGGAAATCAGGAGGGTGCTTGCTGGAACAAATCGACCAGGTAGTTGCTTGGACTCTCAATACCCACAAAGGGCCAAGGAACCACAGAGGAAAGGCGTGTCTGGACTTACCTTCTGGCTGGCTCACCAAACCTGTCACTG
Source organism: Aepyceros melampus (assembly GCA_006408695.1). Lineage (NCBI taxonomy): Eukaryota > Metazoa > Chordata > Mammalia > Artiodactyla > Bovidae > Aepyceros > Aepyceros melampus. The sequence continues at coordinate 471,925 of SJXQ01003677.1, read as the reverse complement.
AACCAGGTACTAGCTTGTTCTACTCAACACACACCAAGGCAAAACTCAGACACAGTGCTTGCGTGCTAAGTCTCTTCAGTTCGCAGCAGAATATTTATTTGCAAGGCAGCTAAGTAAGACTGAAAAACAAACCTCAAACTGCCCTCCCTGGAAGGCAAGAGGCAGGGTATTTTGGAATAAACAGCGGTCTGAGGGGAGCTCTGAGGCATTGCGGTGCACGGAACGGAGAAAGGTGATTGGAAAAAGATCCGGTGGCTAGGGTTAGGCGCAGGCGTAGTTCTCCACTGGTGTAGTTCTACGCAGGCATGACTAGGCTATAGGATCTTCTGCTTCGTTCAGAGATGGAAGTGCTTAACAGGATCTGAAGCCCATCAGAAGGCTACTAAGCAAACAACAACAAAAGGTCAGTAAGGATACACACTTGTGCATTCCCAGTTGGAGGATGGATTGTCCTGTTCAGTCTTAACCAGCTCACCTCCAACTAGACACAACTGACTTCAAGTTTCTGGAAAATAACTCAAACAACTTATTGCTTAGGCTACCTGTTGCTTGTTACTTGGAGGACAAGCAAGTCTTTTGTGAAAGTGAAAGTAAACGAAAGGGAAAGTCTCTCAGTCGTGTCCAATTCTTCGCGATCCCATGGGCTGTATAGTCCCTGAAATTCTCCAGGCCAGAATACTGGGGTGGGTAGCCTATCCCTTCTCCGGGGAGCTTCCCAACCCAGGAATTAAACCAGGGTCTCCTGCATTGCGGGCAGATTCTTTACCAGCTGAGCCACAAGGGAAACCCAAGGATCCTGGAGTGGGTAGCCTATCCCTTCTCCAGCGGATCTTCCCAACCCAGGAATCAAACTGGGGTCTCCTGCATTGAGGGTGATTCTTTACCAACTGGGCTATGAGGGAAAGGCAACCTTGATTAAGTAGGGTGGGTGAAAGGAATTTGACTGATTGATTACCCATGCTTTCCCTTGGCTTAGGCAATGGTTTTTTTTTTTTTTAGTGTATCGCACCAAAAGCACAAGCAACATAAGGAAATAGCTTTAGTTCATAAGAATTTAAAACCTGAAACAAATTATATATTTGGCTGCGTCAGGTCTTGGGAACTTTGTAGTTGCAGCGTGCAAACTCTTAGTTATGGCATGCGGGACCTAGTTCCCTGTCCAGGGATGGAACTCAGGTCACCTGCATTGAGGGCTCAGAGTCTTGCCACTTTGGACCAACAGGGCAATCCTAGAATTTAAAACTTGTGTACATCAAAGGACAGAATCAAGAAATGAAGGGACAAACCGCAGAATGGCACAAAATTTTCAAATCATACATCTGATAAGAGTTTGATTTTCAAATTATAAAGAATGCATACAATTCAACAATAGAAAGACAATCCTGTTCTAAAATGAGCAAAGTAAATAGACATTTCTCTGAGAAAGATGTACAAATAGTCAATAAGTACATGACAAGACGTTCAGCAGCATTAGTCATTAGGAAATGCAAATCAGAACGCAATTAGATACCACTTCATAGTTGTAATTTGTAAAATATGGAGAACAGTTTGGCTGGTCCTCAAAGAGTTCAACATAGAGTTATCCTGGGACTTAGCAATTTCACCCTCAGCTATCCAAGAATTCAAAACATATGTTCATACAAAAACCTGTACATGAAAGCGTGAATGTTCATAGCAGTATTATTCATAATAGCTAAAGAGTAGAAATGACCCAGATTTCCATTAACTAATTTGTGGATTAAAAAACAAAACAAGTGGTATGTCCATATGATAGAGTAGCATTTGTGAAAATGAATGAAGTACTGATACCTGTTACAAACGGGTGAACCTTGGAAACATCATGCTAAGTGAAAGAAGGGTGGAGAGCCAGCTCATTGAGGAAACCTAGAAACCCGCCATTGTCCTCATCCTTTCGCTCTTCTGATCCTGGACAGAAAGTTTGTGCTGGGAAGCTCTGATTGATGTGCTTTCATTTCTGTAAACCGTAAATGCCCAACATTGCCTCCACACCCCGCCTGGGTTCACTGTATCTCAGTCCAGCTTGACTGGCCCAGAAATGAATACCTAGGGCAGGGCACACATCACAATTTGGGCAGATCGAATCAAATTCTGCAAACTCCACGACCTTGGGTCTTACAGGGACTCAATCCATCCATTCAGAGGAGCTTTAGGGCTGGGTAAGAAGCTGATTTTCAAGGTGGTCTCTGAGGTAGTGATAGAGTAACCAACGTGTCCCAGTTTGCCTGAGAATTTCCTGACTTCAGCACTGAAAATCCTACGTTTAACAGGGACCCCCTTACTCCTAGGCAAACTTGGTGGTTGGTCATCCAAGAATGCTTCACAAGTCGTTGTTTACCTTCACTATGTTCACTATTCCCTAGTTTTATTCTATTTGATTTTTTTAAAGTGCTGCCATCAGCCACTACATTGCTTTCACATCTTCCTTATGTGACAGGACCCGTGCCTTTCTCAGTGGAAACAGCATCTGCTCAGTAGCAGACCACCCAGCAACTCCAAATTTGTTTGACACAAAGTCCCCAGAGCCCATTAAGTACCAAAGATTTTGTAAGGAGTGAATATATTTTGCTTTTCTTCCACCTTATGCAGATACATTTTGGATTCATTTCTATTCCTGATTGAACTTTAGAGCTACAGGGTGAAAAAGAATGACCCCCAGTGCCCCCACCAAAGATATCCACATCTTAATATTGGGAAGCTCTGAGTTTATTACCTTACAAGGCAAAGGAGAGTTAAGTTTGCAGATAGCATTAAGTCTGTTAATAGCTGACCTTAAAATGGGAAGATTATCCTGGATTATCCAGTTGAGCCCAATGGAGCCACAAGGGTCCTTAAGAGGGGAAGAGAACCGATCAGAATGGTTGGATGTGAACAGGATCCCACTGGCTTTTGCTGATTTTGCTGGCTTTGGAGATGGAGGAAGGGGCCCCACCTGCCAAGGAATATGGGTTACTCTCTAGGAAGTGGATCTTACCCAGAGCCTCCAGAAAGAAACGCAGCCTGATTTTAGCCCGGCGTGACCCAGGTCAGGCTTCTGGCCTACAGAACGACAAGCGAGTAATGTTATATGCTTAAGCCATCGAAGTTTGTGGTGATTTGTTGCAGTAGCAGCTTCAAAATAATCTGAGTGCACTTAGAAATATTTAATCTGACCACTTGCTAAGAAACCGGTAACTACAAATCCCACAATGCTTACCTCTGAGGAAGGAGCTCTAAGCTTCAGACAAGTTAGTACAAATGCAAGTCGAGTTACTTAGCAACAAGAGTATAAACAGCTTCAGAAGCAGCCAGGTGGAGAATAGAATCGCCTACATCTTCCAGACTCTGTCCCTTGGTACAAGCTTCTGCATTTTTTTACTTTAAAAAAGAACAGAGTTAATTTGAAAGACGTAGAAATCATCACTCATGATAATTTTCTCATTCATGGGAATTCATTGAGTGATAAAAATTGAAGAAATGACACCTCTTAGAGAGTCCCCGAGTAAAGATAATATCTAAATCCACAGTTAAATCTCTTAGGTCACAGATTCATTTGAAACTCTTTTTCAAAAAATATACTTATATACCTACACACACAGCTTTGTACTTGGTTTTGTTGGCTTTACAGCCTCCTTAATGTTTATCAGCTCGAGTTACAGCAGCTGGTTTAAGTGACTATTTTCATGATATCATAGTTGATATCAGTGAGAAATAAACTTCTTGGAAAACATTCATCCGATAGAGCACAAATTAGCACACTAGAAACAATATTATCTTTATTCTGGTTAACTCTGAGGGACTGGATTTTCTTCAAAGGGCTTATTATCTTTTCGCTTTGTCGTCAACAGGATCTAATCTGATACTTCACTGGGAAAGGATGTGGACTCTTAAATCCTACAACTGTGAGCACTGCGGGAGTGACTTTATCAGCGGCAGGGTCTGAAGTATCACTTTCAACAGAAGCATCTTGGAAAAGTTCACTGTGAAAAATGTGACCGAGAAGTCCTGAGGGGGAAGCAACAAGGTCACAGTGAGGTACACCGAGTGAAAGTGGGGGGGCAGGGAGTGAGAATCTCCTTTATCTAAAATATTGATGCTTTGTGTCTGTTGGCTTTGTTTTTTTTTCATTCTCTTATGAAGATTTATTAACAAAAAACTAAAAGGAAAAACTCATGGCCACAGGCCACAGGTCAGATGCAGTGGCTAAAGCCACGTGTCTCAGTCTTCTTGGCTCTAAACAACCCATCCTGCAGAGCTGCTATGAAAGGCACTGGGCAGAATCCCCTGAACCCAGGCGTTATACCCAGGACAGGCACTATTGTAATTATTATTCCAAAGCGCTTATGTGGGGATGGAGTCCTTGCAACCCTAGAATTCTTCACTTTTAATATGCCCTTAGAGGTAGACTAATTGACTTCCCTTCCCTCCTTTCCCCTCCCCCATTTTACAAATGAAGGATCAAAGACCCAATTAGGTTGAGTGATTAGCCCAAGGCCTGCAAAAGTAAACATCAGAAAAAGAACTGGGCTCTCATTCTTCTGATTTTATAAAACATAAACTAGTGCTTTTTAAAAAATACTTTTTTAGGCAGTATGGTTCTCATGGTTCATTGCTTTATTAATCTACAGCAGTTTTCCATCTGTGTCAAAAAAAAAAAACCCAAAACCAAACTAATGGACTTTGCTATGTTTTGAGAACATAGAATGAGAATTCTCTGTGCCCATGAATGGGAGCATTTAGTGAGAAGCCAAATGAAAACCAGCAGATCTCTGAAATAGCTCTTATAATTCCTGGATTAAGTATTTACTTTTTCTCAGTCTACACGTGACAGATCAACCATGGAGACACACAAGCCACACTGGGAAAATCTAGAAGAAAGGAATGTAAAATATATGGCTATGAAAATATCAAAAACATGTAGGATGTGTTCTAGATGCTTTGGGACAGTCCTTAGTCGGGAAACCACGAAATACAAAAGCATCACTTTACAGCCCGCAAAAGAGGTAACAGAGATGTCCAGTACTTTCCCTGTATGGATGTTCATGCAGCATAGCAACCGTCTTGTGGCTTCCCTATGTCAGAGCATTCCAGGTTGTTTCCAAGAATGGCAAATAGAGAGTGCAGAGGGTGGAGCTAGTATAGACTTGAGACTGTATACTCTTGGGGCATGCACGTGTTCTAAGTCACTTCAGTTGTGTCTGACTCTGTGACCCTAAGGACTGTAGCCCGCCAGGCTCCTCTGTCCACAGGATTCTTCAGGCAAGAATACTGGAGTGGGTTGCCATTCCCTCCTCTAGGGGATCTTCCTGATGCAGGAATCGAACCTATGTCTCTTAGGTCTCCTGCATTCGCAGGCGGGTTCTTTACCACTAGTGCCACCTGGGAAGCCCATACTCTTGGAGGTGGGGGATAATTCTGTAGAGCCGCTTTGGAGGAGGGAGCTGGGAAACTGAGGCATTGTGCAGAGAGACGGCTCAGAAGCAGCAAAAATGGGATAGAGGGTCAGGATCCAAGTGGGAGTCAGATTATGGTCTGTCCATCAGAAATTACCACAAAACTAATGTAAAACATCTTTTGCTCTCATATTTATGGTTCTGACCCCTAAAGAAACTGGTGGTTGCTGCTCTATGAAAGTCTTTTAAGATAAGAAAGCTTTTTTCAGGAAACAATAATTGGCTCCAAATATAAAATAGTCACTGAAAAATGATTGGTTTTTGGTGAAATGTCCATAAAAGGAATGGTAAGTATGTTTCAAGCAAAGGAATCAAAATGTACAAAAACAAAAAAAACCCCAATATGTTAATTTGGTGTAATTGATAAAATTTAAAGAAGGGGCTGTGTATCTTCTGAGTGTTGATGTAAAATTTGTTATTGTTTAGTCCTATGTTCTGATTTATAGTGTGATTTCTTCTGTGATCTGTGACTCTTTTGAAGTATGTGTTTTAAAACTTTCTTAAAGTATGGGATATGTTTGAATCCCAGGATGGCGGAGCCTGGTGGGCTGCTGTCTATGGTGTCACACAGAGTCGGACATGACTGAAGCGACTTAGCAGCAGCAGCTATTTTGTTACTGATTTCTCATTTAATTGCACATTGGTCAGATAATGTAATCTGTGTGATATCAGTTTTCTGATAAGTGTTGAGTTTTCTGTATAGCTGAATATATATTCAATTTCTATGAAACTTCCATATGTGCTTGAAAGAGAAGGATCAGTTGAAAGATCATTTCCAGAAAGGATTAGTGAGTTCTTCTTCAAGGCATTTGCCAGAGGCCTCTCTAAAATTAATTCTCCATGATAATATGAATTCATACTGTAAACCTAAATGAGAGCCAGTTGTTTATTGCAAATTCTCAGGGAATTTTTTGGTGTGTGCATGATCTAGCCTGATGTCTAAAGCAGTAGAGAATCCACCTGCCAATGCAGGAGACACAAACCCTCAATTGGGGAAATGCCCTGGAGGAGGAATGGCAACCCACTCCAGTATTCTTGCCTGGAAAATCCCATGGACAGAGGAGCCTGGCGGGCTACAGCCCATGGGGTCGCGAAGCGTCAAACACGACTCAGCATGCACGCACTATGATCCATCGAGTGCAAATTTATGAAATCTTCTGAGCTGTTGAAAGGCATCAGGATATGCCATCTCAAAATGTGCCAATTCAGCATATTGATTACTTTGACCTTACCAGCGTCAGGGTCTTTTCCAGTGAGCTGGCTCTTCCCATAAGGTGACCAAAGTATTGGAGCTTCAGAATACTCGAGTCTGATTCTTGGTAGTTTTCATTTCTTTTCTGGAAAGGACTCTGTGCACATTAAAAAAATAAAAAAATAGGATCAATAAAATCTGTATGCTTTTCCTCTGGTTAATCAGTCTATTGTCAATTTCACTCACATGCCCCATTTACTGAACTTGAGAGTTCAGTTATTCAGTTCCTTCCTGTGAAGTGTGTGGCCAGTCTTGTCAGCATTTCTGTCTTAAAACACAAACACACACATCCCCTAGCTACATACCTCTAATGTCCTCATTTAAAAAAATGTACCATCTCTTGATTTGTAGCTGTTGACTCCGTTTCTTCATTTTGAAAACGCTGTGCAGGTCTAAAGCAAACATTCCTCAGGTAGAATTTGGCCTGTGGGCTGGCAGTTTAAGACCTTTAGAATAGATGGCTTAACTTAGAGTTCTTTATCCTGGGATCATTTTATTGAAACTTGATAATATACATGTTTTCCATTTAGAAACTTAAAGTGATTTATGAATCGGGGCAAAGACCTTTTCCTGACATAAGAATGGATATCTCAATTTATTCTCAGAGAAATTCAGCCATTTCTCTGTTGGGACTTAGGGTTAACATGCCAGCTAATTCCAGAGGGACTGAACTCTGCTGGTTCCCCTCATGCCCTACCAGCAGAGAGGGTAGGTCTCCCTGTGACAGAACAAGGCAGTCCTGGTAATTAACTAGACGTAACTTGCGTGCAAAAGTAGATGCTTGTGTTAGACACACATACATCCATTTCTGTGCAGCAAATGTCAAATATTGATCCTTTCTCTATGAAGCCCAAATGTCCACAGGATTTTCACCTCATAATATGTTGGAGTGTAAAGGTCCCCAAGAGCTACAGAGATTTGCAGACTGAAAAATCTGCCCTGCCTCTGGTTCTCAAAGAGCTGCTTGTGCAGCTGAGATCGGTGCCTTGCTCCAGCTGATCCAGACATCCTTTCCGGTGCCGGCCTCTGGAGTGATTCAGGTAATCTGAGCCCCCAGCCCTCAGGCTGGACCACGCAGCCCTAAGGAAGCCATTCCTTTCTCCTGGAGGTGACGGACCTCAGTCGGGCAGGACCACATGTTCAGAGGCCAGCTTCGCCTTCTGCAGCGGCTGTAGGAGGCCTGCTAGGAGCCCTTTGAAATGCCAGTGCAGGCTGCTGGCTAGCGGGGCAGGCACTCAACCATGTGACAGCTGGAACCCATTACAGTTGGCAGTTTTTGCCCCAGGGGCGAAAGTGCCTTTACACTGGCAGGGCCAAGGACTGGCTCTCACTAGACCGATGCTTTTAAATGCTTGAGGGAATGTCAAGCAAAGGAGGTACGCCTGTCCCCCAGAGCCCTGTTTCATGCCTGAGCAACCTGCCTATGGAAGTAATTAGGTGCTGTCTTGATGGACGTCCTCTCAGCCTAAAGACGGTTCACTGTGTCCGGGAACAGTTGTCCGCAGAGCATAGGATCATTCTGCGAAAATTGCCTTGAAGGAAAATAACCTGAACACAATGAAGGGATCCCAAGGACAACGATGGTGTGGTTTCCCTTCTATCATTATTATTTGTAATGTTAGCATCACCACTACATGCTATCTAATCAGTGTTTAGAGGGGAAAAAAAAATACAGGACATAGTTCTGAGGGCATTTTTTCTTACCATTTTTCCATTTCTTCATTTTAAAGTGCACACATGATTGTTATAAAAGTGAAAATGTTGTAAAAGGTGAAAATCCTTGTTTATTTAAAATAAAAATGTTAACTTTTAATGTAACAATAGCAAAGATGATTTAAGAGTATGATTAAATGCTACCTAATATAGCAGTGGAAAAAGCCTGAATATGAAACAGCACATTTTCTTCTACAGAAATAAAGCATGATCACAGGAGCTAGAAATGGGGAGTCAGAGTTCTATTTCAGTCCCACGAGGTGCTGGTTAAAAACAAGGGCCATTGATCAACTAAGTTGTGAAATTTCTGTGCCCTGTATTCCATTCTTGGAGGTTGACTGTACATGTTGGCACATTACAAGCTCTCTCTGGTTTAAGGAAGCATTAAAAACTACATTTCCCACATTCCCTTGCTATTGTGACAAAATGGGTTTCCTCAGTTGGTTGCACTACCACAAGACTGAGTCCAGAGCTGAGTTAAGTCAGAGCCAAGGCAGGAGGGCACAGGGTACCTATTTTACCTAGTCCAGGTGTAGCAGGTGCAGGGTGACTTTGAAGCTGAGAATTCTGGCAATGACTTCCTGTCTCTGGATTTATAGCAGGGCAGGCATTTCTGGGATTGCACAGGCACTTCTTGATCCTTAGATGTCAACCAAGGCATATAATCCTAGAGTCAGCAGTTGCCACCACAGCTTTCAGAACAGGCTCTATAGCACAGGAAGCTCAGCTCAGTGTTCCGTGATGACATCCATGGGTGGATAGGAGTGGTGAGAGGAAGGTCAAAGAGGGAGAGGATATATGTGTACATATGGCTGATTCTTGTCATTGTACAGCAGAAACTAACACACCATTGTAAAGCAATTATACTCCAAAAAACAAAAAAAGGTTGGCTAGGTCGGTGCCAAGAATAAAATTGGCACATTGCTGCTTGCTTGAGCGAGTCACATGGTGCCTGACGGAAGTCCTTAAGAAATTAACATGCAATAAATGGCAGAGGACTCAGAGCTTTACAATGTTTTCTAAACTTCTTGAGAAATTGTGTTGTCACAGTCTGTTGACAGATTGCTTTTACCTTGTGGATGTTATGTTTCCCAAATCATAGGTAACAGCTTCTTTCACTGCTAAAGAGCTTCCTTTGGGAACTTACAACCTAAAGTTTTCTTTGAGTGCTAAGTAGAGCAAGGCTGTGCTGCTAACTTAAGTTTTCACTTTTATAAAATTATATTTAGTTAGATTTGCAATAAGCGCTCATTAATTATAATGACAGAATACTTTATTAAACTCATTGGTGATCTATTTGGAAATATAGCAAACAAATGCCCTCCAGAAGCACCAGTCACTTAAGGTTCTAACTGGTAGGAACGGGTTTATTTCAGGACACCTAGGTACCACATGTACTGGTGGTGAATTTAATTCCCACCTTTGTGGACTCCTCACAATTGAGTGGTTCTCAAGCAGAAAGTCTGAGAACTTCTAGCTCTCTTTTTTTCATAAGGATTTTCAGACTTTTCCTGCAAATTCTGCTTTCTTCCCATTGTTGAACCTAAGTTCAGTTGTGAACCATGGTAGATGACTTTCTTCTCCTGTCTTTTTTTTTTCCCCCCAAGTTGAGGGAAGATAAAGTAGCACATATTTAAGCTATTCACAGTGTTCTGCTGCTGCTAGGTCGCTTCAGTCGTGTCCGACTCTGTGTGACCCCATAGACAGCAGCCCACCAGGCTCCCCCGCCCCTGGGATTCTCCAGGCAAGAACACTGGAGTGGGCTGCCATTTCCTTCTCCAATACATGAAAGTGAAAAGTGAAAGTGAAGTCGTTCAATCGTGTCCGACTCTTAGTGTCCCCATGGACTGCAGCCCACCAGGCTCCTCCGTCCATAGCATTTTCCAGGCAAGAGTACTGGAGTGGCGTGCCATTGCCTTCTCTGATTCACAGTCTTAAGTGACCCTAAAACATGCTACAGCCGGGAATCTGCACTTCCCTCAAGGTGAGCTGAGCTTTTCCCCGCGTCGTGCCCTCTGTCTTCACAGGGTGGTTCTTATGTGAAAGGGACCGACACCCGAGGATGCTCGGAGATTGACATGCTGCTCAGTGAGGTGTTTGCCGATGTGAACCACTTCAAGAAACAACTGAGAGAAGGGCTGGAGACTCTGAGAGAAAGCTTGACCCGAACCGCATATGGGAACAGGTCTGAGTGAATGCATTTCTGTGAATTCTTCACTTTAATGGTGAAAAAGACTGCCAGAGGAAGCTCTTAGCACAGGAGACCATTATTGAGTAATGTTACTTGTATAAGTGAACATTAAATTCTTGGGAGAAAACTTGGACAGATTGCCACAGGGCCTTTTTTTTTTTTTTAAAGACTTCTAGCTAAACTTTCAAGGAAATTCATGAATTTGAGATCCTATGATTTAAGGACTAATTATATCTTCTCCAATGCACCTTTATTTAATTTCCATCTCTTAGCTGAAATCTGACCCTGAGGAATGCAAACAGGAAGGGCTGAGAAAGGTGCCTCCAAGAAGGAAGAATCTTTGGAGACACATTTGTCTGATAAACATTCCCTTCAGCAATGTCCTGGGGTCGTTTGTTGAACTGGCTTTGCTGACATTATACGCAAGCTTTCTTTGCCCTCAATGTTGAATTAGCCAGCTAGACAGAACTTTTGTGTTTTTTTGTGTGTGTGAGTTACAAAAAGAAAAGAAGAAAGAAAAAAACTTGACACGTTGCTATTTATTTTTCTTTTTCAATTTTACATCTTCTGCTATTTTATTCAGTCTAATGAATTGTGGATGAAAAAAAAATGCAAAAAACTATGTCGTAAAGTGAGTAAAACATTTTTGGGGGAGAAAAATAGACCAGGCTGTGTGCCACTTCAATCCTAAAATAAGATCCATGTTTTAAAACAACGTCCCAGAACTGTTTATTAATTTAAATAATAGATTCATTACCAAGCCTTTGCTTCAAATTAGTATACAGAACTAGTTTGAATGTGTCTTTTAATGAAAAACACTACCTTTAGGAATACCAAACACCTACTAAATTGTGGTCGTTAGCAAAGACGTCAGATGAATGGCATGGTGGTGACTATAATGAAGCATGCGGGGGTTGGAAAGGCAAAAAGGGAAATGATGGAGTTTCACATACGATTACACTTTGAACAGGGAAAGACCACCTTTAAGAAAAGAAAACAAAGAAGAAATAGGAGAATGTGTTTTTCATTTTTACCCATTGCTTCTTCCAAGTTTCCCCCATTAAATTTGTAAACTATAGGTTACATTATTTCATTGTTATTATTATTTATCAAAATAGGACAGTTAAAGTACCCTCAAGGCACATTAAAAATAAAAGTTGGTGTATATCGTTTCCCTGGTGACCTTATTTGGAATCAAAATCTTTGTCCTTCATTGTTATGTCCTAATGCTATACTCCGTGCCCACTCAATGTCAAAGACCCTAATTGATGAGCTCTCCCTAATTGCTTTTCCTCTCCTCTGGATCTCAGGCAGGCACCCTTCTCCTGGACAAAATATGCTTGAAGCTTTTATTTTGTTAGATTTCTAGAATGAATTTTGAAGTAGAACCTATGAAAAAGAACAGCTCTAAAAACCTTCATTTACTTGTTCTAATTGTTCCTGAAAACAAGCAAGCTCATTTTCTAAGCTCTATTCCTTCTATGCTTTCAACTCATTAAATAGTTAATTGAAAAGCCTTTCAAGTTGAACCGAATTCCCAGGTAACCACCATTCTTTCCTTCATGTTTATTAAATGCCTATCCTTTTTCTCAGAGTGATTTTTCAAGGGGCTATAATGGTTTTAGTTCAGCCCAGAATATGCCTTATCCTCCATTTTGTTTTGCTGAACGATTTTAGCAAAAAAAAAAAACACGCATATTTGCAGGAAGAATGAGACTTTAAGGCAGCCTGAGTGGAAAGGATTGTGAAGTCAGGAAAGGAGGTAGATTGTCCAGGATGTTCCCTTGCACTAATATCTGTAAGCAGCAGTTGCTTTTTCTGGCTTTATTCTCTGCTTTTCAGAGCAACCAAGATCATACTGTGATTCGCTTGAGGGGCAAATTGAATTAAAAATGGAAAAGAAGCAGATCTGTGAGTCTGACAGTTGGTTTTGACTCCCACCCACTGAGAGAGTAAAAACGTTTATTGTTTCAGTTGATACCTGGTTTTTGGTGATATATTGTTTGTTGCTGTTATTTTTAAAGCTATTCAGTTACTTTATTTTGAAAGATGAGTGTGAGAAAAGCCTTTCTTGTCCTTTGGAACAAGTCCACATCTTAACCTACCGGTAACAGCAACTGTTCTATGTCAGTCATTTTCTGGGCGATGCTTATGAATGAAACCTCAGGAGACTTGCCCTGTAAGCCCAAAGTACTAGAAATCGTTTACGCGCCAGAGGCACTGGGCTCCTCTCTGCACACACTGGTGTGTTTATTATTGAAAACCACAATGGGGAAACATATTCTGAGCTTTTAATAAGACACTGCTGTAAAAAATGCACCATGTCTATAACTTGTAAGTTATGTTTGTGATTGGGATGTCTGCCCATTAGCTCTTATTTCTAATTTCTTTGATTTAGAGATCTTAGAAAAACAAGAAGCTCTCTATATTATCGGGTTGGATAACTTAAGACCCTTTTCTGATACATGATCCTTTTAAAGCCACATGACAGGACAGAGTTGTCCTGACAAGACATGGCCAAGGCAAACCCATTGATGGACTAGACTGAGATAAAGTGGACAGTGGCAAATATATCATCTGAGGACTCGTGACCAAGCACTGCTAGGATCCATGTCCCATTTCCACTGGTATTAATAGCAAAAATATTTTGAGATACTCACTGGATGGTAAGTTTCATGTAAATTAGCCTAGGATAGTACTGATATTCTCATTAGTCTTGACTGATTCTAAAAGTGATCTGAACTCCCCAGTTGATTCAATATCTCATTTAAGCCCTCTGGCATCCACAAGAGTAAACTTTACCCACGTAGGACAGTGTCTACCAAACACAGAGTTTTTATATTGAGCATAGCAAAATCTGCCTCTAAATGATAACAGGAGTGTTAGGCTACTACTGGTTTGTTTCATTCCTTGTCACCCTTCCTGACTGAGAGAGAAGGATATACTCACGATAATAATGATTTAACATATTCCTTTGGTGGTGTGTGTATGTGCTCAGTCATATCCGACTCTTTTGCGACCCTATGGACTGTAGCCCACCAGGCTCCCCTGTCCATGGGATTTTCCAGGCAAGAATGCTGGAGTGGGTTGCCATTTCCTCTTCTAGGGGATCTTCCCGACCCAGGAATTGAACTCGTGTTTCTTGTGTCTCCTGCATTGGCAGGTGGATTCTTTACCACTTGAGCCACCTTCATGTTCTTGACATTTAGAGAAAAGTGCTGAAGGGTTTTAAAATTTCAGAAATCTTTGTTCAGTTTAAACGAAAGGACATTATATATGCAATTTTTTTTTTTTTCCATTTTGGATGATGCCTTTTGGCTTGTCTTTCAAGTCACTAAGTCTCTTCTGCTATATGTAATTTTTGTTAAATTTTTCTATAAATCTCTTAAGTTCAATTATTTTGGGGGGTTCTATAATTTCCATTTTTTAATATATAGAAAATCTATCTCTGGTTTAATTTTTCATCTTTTTTGTCTTCTTGTGCTATCTATTCCTCTGTTCACTGAACATATTAATCAGTTAAAATCCTCATCCATTTATGCCAATATTGGATCACCTATGGGGTCTGTTTCTACAGTTTGGTTTTCTTCTTAGTTTAACATCTTATAGCTCTGTCTCTTGGAATTCCTAGTGATTTGAAATTTCATTTCTAGTGATTGAAAGATTAAAACCAGGGCCCTGTGCATTAAACATCTTAGATGCTTTAGCTAAGATGGTCTCTTTTTCCAGAGAGGTGTATCTTTTCCTCACCCAATAGATAGAATAAGAGTTGATCACCCAGGTCACACCCCCAAACCCATCAACTAAAGCTATGTGGAGGTGAGCCAAGGCATCAATAACTTTTTAAGGACCTCCGGCTGCCTCCAACATGCAGCTGAGTTCCTCAGCGTTACAGTCCAGCAGCTTCACCAAGTCCTCTCCTCACCTTTGTCTCTACAGTCCCCGAGAGTAAACCCCAGTGCATCTCGTCAAAGCCTGGACAGACTATCTACACCTCTACTCAACTTTTCAAGATGACATTTTACTTCATTTCATAACCATACTTGTCCCAGATATCTTCAGAATTCAGCAGATGTTTGGAGGGAAAAGCAGGTCATATCTTGAGTTCAATTCTCCACCCTTCCCTTCTCATCATGCTTGTGATTTCCAAGTCTTTGCATTGCTTCAGCCCCATAAACTTGACAAAGTTCTACTTGTTTCTTGAACCCCCAAAGCTTCTCCTTGTCCAGAGTCTTTATTTTCAGCTTCTTGTCTATTTCCCAAATCGGCGTATGTCCCCAGGAAACAAGGCAGCTGACTATCAGTCCATCTCTCCACAATCTGCCGCCCCAGAAATCCTGGGACTAAATCCTGACCTTTCTAGTGTCAGCAGCCTTCCAATACCTTGAAAACACACACGCACGTAATTTTTAAAATCCAGTTTTCCAGTTGTTCCCAATGAGCATTGGTTGGCTGTTCACTATTCCATTATACTCAGAAATAGAAGTTTAGTTGTCTTATTTCATTCAATCATACTCATAATTAACAGTATCATATGCCCCAATCCATGTTTAGATAATAATTCATTTAAAATTATTCATCATCTACTATATGTCAGATACTAGGGACAGACCAGTGAACAAAACAAATGGTTCCTGCCTTTGTGCACCTTATACCCTCATGCGAGAGAAATAAACAAATAATACAATGCCAAGTGGTAATTAAATACTATTAAGCAACATAAAGCAGGGTAAGGAGATAGGGAATAGGGAAGGAGTTCTTGTTTTAAAGGATGGCCAGGAAAGGCCAAATGAGGCAGGAGGGACCTGAATGAAGCCGGGATCCAGCTGTGCGAATTATCTGAGTTAATTGCAGTCCAGATAGAGGAACAGAAACTGCAAAGGTCCAGGGAAGGGAACACCCCTGGCACGTCCAAAAAAGGGCCGAGGGAGCAGCAAGGCTAGAACTAGTGAGGGATGGTCAAAACTCACCTCGTTTTTCTCTTTTCTTTCTCTAATCATTCATACAATGTCCTGCTCCTTTTCTAAGGATACTAATGGGAAAGAGAACACCACTGTCTTTAAGATTCAGTTTTTTAAGTGTTGAAAGTCTTCACAGCCATTCCTTTGAGATCATGGCCTACTATGATATCCTGGGACCTACACCTTCCACAGGTAAGGTTTATTTGTTTGGTTTCACAAGAAACCTTTAAAATGGCTATTGATTTAATATGTAGTACTTTGGCCACCTCATGCGAAGAGTTGACTCATTGGAAAAGACTCCGATGCTGGGAGGGATTGGGGGCAGGAGGAGAAGGGGATGACAGAGGATGAGATGGCTGGATGGCATCACTGACTCGATGGACATGAGTCTGAGTGAACTCCGGGAGCTGGTGAGGGACAGGGAGGCCTGGCATGCTGCGATTCATGGGGTCGCAGAGTCGGACACAACTGAGCAACTGAACTGAACTGAGCTGAACTATTGGGGACTGACCACATCCAGATACAATACTGAGCTAGGCTTCTGGCAGAACTGAATTGCTTACTGGTTTTGGAAGTCACTTTTTTTCCCCTTGCAGTGTATTAACACCAGTCATCCTTATGCTGCCAGTTTTAGAAGTAGGATCAAGTATTAACTAGTTGTCCAGTATAACAGGGGCCTTCCAAGGTGGCACAGGGGGTAAAGAACCCACCTGCCAATGCAGGAGGCATAAGAGACCTGAGTTCGATTCCTGGGCTGGGAAGATCCCCTGGAGGAGGGCATGGCAGCCCCTCCTGCATTATTGCCTGGAGAATCCCAATAATGGACAAAGGAGCCTAGTGGGCTACAGCCCACAGGGTGGCAAAAAGTCAGACACAATTGAAATGACTTGAGCATGCACGCCAGTATAATAGAGTGGACAAACAACACAGAACAAGTTTGGACTTGGCCTGCAAGGAGTTGTTATTTATTTATTTATTTATTTAATTGAAGGATAATTGCTTTACAGAATTGTGTCGGTTTCTACCAAATATTGATATGAATCGACTATAGGTTTACATACGTTCCCTCTCTCTTGAACCTTCCTCTCTAAGATTTTGTGGTATCTAGAGTGAGATATGAAGCATAACCCCTAATCATACTCAAAAAAGGGGAGATAGAGTATCTCCATTTTAGGCCAAAATATGAGGGCCCTATTGTGGATTGGATATGTGTCCCCCAAAATTCACACTTTGAAGCCCTACCCCCAGACGTGATCATCTTAAGAGATGAGGCCTCTGAGAGGTGTCAACAATTTGGTCTGGATAACATCATGGGAATGAGGCCCCAGTGATGGGATTCATGCCTCTTGTTAGAGGAGACACTGGGACTTCCCCTCTCAACCACATGAACACGGAGTGGGAAGTCAGCCTTCACCTCCAAGGTAAGCCAGGAAGAAGGCTCTCACCAGGAACCAAATTTTCCAACACCGTGATCATGGACTTCCCAGCCTCCAAAACTGAGAAAATAAATTATTTCTGTTGTTTAAGCCACCCAATCTGTGGTATCTTTGTTTTAGTAGCCCAATCAGAGTCTCAGATGACTAAGGGATTTATATAGAAGTAAATGTAGCCTCTAGAAAACTTGGGGCTTGAGTGTAAGCGTCTGTTTGACTGAACAGTGGTATATTCTCTGCAGGGCAAAGTGCAGAATGGAAAAGGCCATAGCAATTTGTGAGCCCTGCTCTGGCTTAGCAGCAGGTATCAAATATGTTCATTGATCTATTGATTCATATACTCCATTCAACCATCATTTCTGGAATACCTACCATGTACCATTAAATACTTCATAATGAATTCCATAGGAGCTCAATATTTTTGCTCTTTTTGGGCTCACATTTGGTAGAGGAGAGGTTCATGAGCCACTAATCCTTAAATATTTCCTTCCTCTCTCTATGTCTTTGTACTATGTGTCTCCTGATAAACGTTTCTTGTCCCATCCTACACTCAGCTTTGAAAGTTTCTCCTTACCCTTCTGAGACCTGGTGCACCTCTGGAGAGCTTCCTTCCCTCATCAGTCCTTTCTGGACCTGCCTCTTCTGAATTCCCATGGAATCCCTCATGGTTTCCTGCTGGAACATGAGCCCCTTATATTGCCATTGTGCATTGCATTTGGAGGTCTTTGAGGATAACGTTTGCATTTGTGCCTGAAGTGAAAGTGAAAGTCACTCAGTTGTGTCTGACTATTTGAGACCCTTTGGACTGTTTGGACTGTTTGGAATTCTTCAGGCCAGAATACTGGAATGGGTAGCCTTTCCCTTCTCCAGGGGGTCTTCCTAACCCAGGGATTGAACCCAGGTCTCCTGCATTGCAGGAGGATTCTTTACCAGCTGAGCCACAAGGGAAGCCCAAGAATACTAGAATGGGTAGTCTATTCCTTGTCCAGCAGATCTTCCTGACCCAGGAATCAAACCGGGGTCTCCCGAATTGCAGGTGGATTCTTTACCAACTGAGCCACCAAGGAGCCCGGATTTGTGCCTAGAACTTTATTATTCGATAAATATGTATGGAAAAGGGAATGAATGAGCATAGCATTGATCCTACCCTCCAGTGGAATACGTTGACTTTCTTAATCTGGTTCTTTACATATCAGCACTGTTGGACCATGTGCTGCTCATACTAAAACTCTGTTGTGCTATATTTGTCAATACATATGTTCTGCATGCCTACCATGTTCTAGGAACTGTGTTAGGCCTGGGGGCACAACTATGAATACGACATAGTTGACTTTATAGTCTGGAGGGCCTTACAGTCTGGAGACACACAAATAGGTCATTTTATTATAATATCATCTACACTGGGCAGAGATAAGGAGAACTCTGAGATAAGAAGGGCTACTAGGAAGGAGGGTGTGAACTCAGCCCAACCTGAGTTTTTAGTAACCCTATGATACTCTTCTTGAACCTATGATATTATTTAAATGTTGTGATTTATCCCACACCGATTACATGGCATATATAATTCTCATTGCCATAAGATTAATCTGATAAATGAACCTACACAAGAAACCTGGAAAGAAGCTGTTTTCCCAGTTTGAATATTTAAAAACTGAGCCTTAGAAAATTTAAGAAACTTGCCCACATTTATGTAGTTAGTAAATGTAAGAACTAGGATGAAAATCCAGGTCTCTCTCTTTGTGTAGGCCCTGTGTAGACTGACATGACATCAAAGTTATAGAATAGATAGTACATAGTGGTCTTGAAACGAAATCTCAACTCTGTTTCATATTATCTATGTGAACTTAGGTAAGTCACTCTGAAGAAAATTTGAAGCCTTGCTTTTCATCTATAAACTGAAATAAGAAAGTTACCTCAAGGATAGTTGTAAGAATAAAAATATGAGATTTAATTTCAAATCACATAGCATGCAATTGTGTTTAGTTCAATGAATATTTATTAAGAAAAGACACTTCCTTCTCCTTAGGTCTCACCATAGGCCCATGAAGTTCTCGTGTTTGTGTTAAATTTTTTTTTTTTTCTTGTGTGCAGACTTCAAAAGCACAATTGTTAGCCATCTCTTGGGTAGTCTTGAGAATCTGAGTTTATATCAGTAGCTCTGAAGCTAGAATGTCTCCCAGTGGGGCATAAGTATATTTTTACTCTGGCTTCTAACTCCCCTGAGTTCTTGAGCACAGTTGTGTGAAATGAATTTTTAAAAGACTGAATTATTACATAACCCTGCTTCTCTCCACTAATAATGGGGAATGGATTTGACAGGAGATGAGAAATTCAGAGAAGTCCTAGGATTCCAGGGAGTTTTAATGGGCAACTAAATGTTGCCAGTAATTGTCAGAGCAAGACCCAGATGATCACATCAAATCCTCACAGGCATCTTAATCTTATTCCCTGCACATCTCACATCTATGTTAGACAATTAATAGTTTGCCCCTTCTGCCACAATGAAGCCCAAAGCCATGAGGTTTGATAAGGGTGTGGCTGACAGTATTTCTGTTCCAGATATGATTCTCAGATCAGCAGTAGCAGCATCACTTAAGAACTTGTTAGACATACAGAATCTTGGGCACCACCCTAGACCTACTAAGTTGGAGACTGCATTGCAAAGGATCGCCAAGTGACTCTTGTACTCATTAAAGTCTGAGAAGTATGGAATTAGCCACTGATTAGAAAGCATTTGGGCACAGATCTAACCTGTGACATAGGATAGTAAGATGGCAATAGATGGCTTGACTTCCTAGCTGTGTGACTTTGTGAAACTTAATTTCTCCAACCCTATTTCCTTATTTGTAAATGGGAGATAATAATAGTTCCTATATCAAAGGTTGTTAAAGAGTAAATATGTTAATAAATGTAAAGTGCTTAGAATACTTACTTGACTAATGGCAAGGGATCCAAGCATGACTGTTTTACAAAAGATGATGGTGTAAACTCATCTAAGTCACAACAGAGTAGAAACAGACAGTTACAAGCCTCAAAAATAATTTAAGTTAGAGACCACCAACTTAGGTTCTTGAAGAATCTTGAAGTAAGGGAATGTTGATACAGAAGTGGGTTTGAGTAGATAATCTCTGGGTCAGCCAAGACATCTTATCAGATAATAGGAAAAAGTCATCAAATATCTGATATACCTATTGTATACCAAAATTTAAGTTAAAATATTGCTTCTCTATCTTTTATCATCATAAACCTGAGTTTTTATCTAAGTCTGTTTGCTAAAAAAAGTTAGATGTCAGTAAAATTGAAAGGGTATTTTAATAGTTGTAATGACTGTTGCCTTGTAAGTTTAGACCTAGATTATATTTGCTCTAACAGCATTTATGAGAATATGTGCCATAAACAGCTTCATTTGTTCATCTATATTTATTATAGGAATTTGATTTTACTCTCAGTCCTGTTGATAATCAGCCTACTATTCTGTCTCCGATTTGGCCCTAAACAACTGGACCAGTGTAAAGGGACTGTACAGATACTCTTTAAAATTAGAAATCCAGATAAAGGCATAAAGCTTTTTTTTTAATGGTATTTTACAAGTAAAATAGTTACTTGTCAATTAATTTAAAACTGTGTATTGCAGAATCTAAATTTGTCATGATTAACAAGTGTGTCATTGTGTGACAATTTAATTGGGCAGGACAGGTATACCAAATAGATTCATATTAGAACTGCTAATTGTGTCTGGGAAAATTTAAGTAGATTATGATAAAAGATACTGCACATTTCGGTAATGAAATTTGCTTGAGAAATAAACTTCCCCTGCTGATAGAAGATTTTCCTCCTCAGATGAGAAAGATTTTTCTGCACTAGCATTTGCTCCGTTTGAACTGCTCCGGCACCATAATGTCAGAGTTTTCTCTTTGAATCAATTGGGTAAACTGTGATAACTCTCTTAAATACAGAAATGGTTTTGTTTTAAATGCTGAAGTTCTAACTAATCAGAGTAACATCGCTCGTTGGTATCGCGGGAAACCAGGAGAGGAAGGGAGGGAGAAAGTCCCACAGTTGTCTCTGTTCGCTGGTGTTAACAGATTTAAAACTTCACCTTTCCCGCAAGCTGTGCCTCTGCAAGGTCGGTGACGAGGCCCAGCTGTGTGCTTTGGCCCTCCTACGACTCCAAGCGGATTCCGTCAAGGCCTCTGCCGGGAGGGTGCAGGAGCTCATTCGTTTAATGAAACATTGGCTCAAGACGTCATTTGCCAGCCCCACCGAAGAGCACAAGTACGCAGCCGGCACACGGGCACCCGTGAGCCTTTCGGTTTTCAGGTTCCTGTCCTCTGCTCCTTCGGGTCCCACGTCTGTCTTTGGCAGGCAGAGCAAATACGTGTAGAGAGGGAAAGAGAAAGGAGAGAGAGAGAATGAGGGTTGTTATAAAATACGGAACATCTGTCTTCTGTTATTCCAGGTATAACATAACGATTTGGTAGCAACCAAAATATTCCGTGGCATAAGCAATGGGTTGCTGCCAGGCAGGCAGGCGCAGGAAAGGAAGCGGGAAGCTGTCGGCGCGGTCCGCACGCGTCCTTCGGGATCGCGCTTGGTGCCCCCCTGCAGCGAGCCACGCGGCAGAGCCGTCCTCTGCCGGGACGGCCGCCTCCGGGGCTGGTGGCGCGGCGGTTGTAGTCTTTGTCCCTCACTTGGTAGCAACAGACTCTAATGTATAGTAAAGGGATGTGAGGGAGACTCAGATACTGGTTTTAAGCACGTTAGGATAAACTTTTGAAAAACAGCTAGAATATAGTTTCATGAATTCTCCATTTGGCAGGCATAGCAGAGACGGAGGGTTTATTATAACATATTTATATCTGGCCATTTTCTACATGGAATAAATCTTCATCTTTATATGAAGTTGTTAACAGTCTTGATTTGTTCATCTGAATCACACACTCGGTTTACTCTTTGTATGTTTCTCTGTTTAACGTTGATGATAACATTAGGCGGTTTGTTAAAACACATTACTCCTGTGTGGTTACTGCCTATCTCTATGCACCTCTAACTATCCTATGTTTTTTTTCTCTTCTGATTGAGTAAAAATTTACTTTTTTTTTTTTTTTTTTAAGTGAAAATAGAAAAAACTAGTGAAAACAGAAAAAAGAAATAAACCTTCTTACCTTGAGATTCTTGGTCAGATGACAAGCCTGGTTTTGAATCTAACAAATTTTTTTGGTAGTAGAAAGCATTTATAGGTCTGCAAGAAGAAACTTATCTATTAATGTAGCCGAAAAATCATTCTAAGACTTAAAAAGGTGGTATTGTGGGGAATTTGGACCACATATGTTCCAATATGATAATTGGTTTTCTATTTTGGGAAAGTAATCTGGCAATGTGTATTAAGTATTTATTATGTGTTAAGGATTTTAAAATATTTGAGCCATTTGTCAACTAAATTCCCCTCTGAGTTAAAAAGAAAAAAAAAGGTAAAAGTCGAAGTAAAAACAAAAATTTATTATTTGGTTTTAAAAGAAAAACTGAGGCCATTTGTATTAAAATATCACTTAAAAAGTGTATACAAAATGAAGATTTTAAAAAGATCAGAAATGCTTAGATGAAGTACCCTTACAGAAAATAAATAACATTAAAAAAAGTAATTTGTATAAGCATACTCAGAATAGTGCTACTAAAGATAGTGAAAATTGGGAAGGAAAATTCCCCTGAGGTGCAAGTAAATTTGTCATATAATTTTGATGAACTACTATTCAAGAAAAGTTTGGGAAACATGGAAACATTTACATGAAACAATTTCAAATGACTAAAACAGGATACAAAATAATATGAACACATATCAGAGCTATATAAATATATATGTAATAATGGTATAAAAATGTGAAGTAAAATAGTTCAATGCTTATTAAGTCTCCCCCCACCCCCAGTATATTTTCTTTCATAAAATGTGAAGAACATCTCCTGCTTGAGTAACTTTCAACCATGATTTACTTTGGGCATTTGGGAGCATCAGTAGAAACGGATTTTAAATCTTGTGTTCATTGTTGACAACCCCTGAGGGAAAATCACAGGAACTGAGCTACTGATCAACTGAAATCACTGAAATGATTCACTATTCATTATCAAGTAGATTTTGTCTACTTTTAGTTTTTCTGTTTCCTTCATTGAGGTAAAAACAAACGTTTAATGTAATAGTAGGAAAATGCTACTCTGTTTCCCCTAAATTCATTACAGGAATAAAACTGCATACGTTTGCAATATATCATCAAAAGATATTTCTATGACTAATGGATGCCAACGCAATAAAAACACATATTTGGATATCACCCACCATGAAATCCTAAAATTCTCATGATAAATAAACTACAATTTAAAAGACTTAATGTAAAAAAAGCAAACACGTTTCTTTCTTCATCCTCAATCCCCAACTCCCAACAATGTGTTTAGAGCATATTCTCCAAGTTTGTTTTTTTGTGTATGCTTAATTTTTAAAAATGTATTTGCTGTTTATTGTTTTAAATTTTTTTCGGTTAATCTATATTGTATCTTTAGATCTGTACATTGTGAGCTACTTTGCTTCTTGTACAGGACAACACTGTCTAAAATAGAATGTAAAGTTCAAATATGAGCCTCATATGCAATATGATATATTCTAGTAGCCACATTAAAAAGTAATAGGTGAAAGTAATTTTAATAGTTACCAGTATATTCAAAATGTTATCTTTATAATATGAAATCAATGAAAAAATTACTCACATATTTTACTTTCTTTATATTTCTTGAAAATATAGTATATACTTAAACTAGCCACATGTCAAATGCTCATATTCACATATGGCTGGGGGCTGCCATCTTGGACAGTGCAATAGGACATGAACCATGAAATCATCTAATTAGTTCCCTACTGATGAACATTCCAATATTTACTATCTCAAACAATAAAATAAAAAACATACTTGTGTTTATATATGTCTTTGAGTACTTGTAGATGTTTTGACAGAGTGAATTCATCGAAGTGAAAAATGCTAGGTCAATAGGATGGAACAAGTCAAATTTTAATAGAATTGACTCCAAAAAATACTTTAATTTAGAGTCTCACCTATAGAGTGTTCATCTCCTCACAAACCCACCAATGTTGGATATTATAATTCCTGCTTTTCGCCAATCAGATGGATGGAAATATTGTTATCATTTGCTAAGTAGTGAGATTGAGAATGAAATTTCTTCCTCTGTTAATTGCCTTTAGAACGGGATTTTTCTGATAACTGAATAAACTTGTCTTCACTTTCTGGGTTCATTCTGTGTCTAGATTTCGGAGACTTCCCTCCTCTTACACAGTGGAGCTCCTCACCATATATATCTGGGAACGGGTGGAGAAGCCTCTGTCCTTCAGCCTGGTGCAGGGAATGAGGGCAGTCCTCAAACTTCTGGTTCAATATGCAGATATCAACGTGGTTTGGCACCGACACTATCATTGCAAGTTCCCCATTTTTGTAAAAGCTAACCAGAAGCACACAAGGTAACTATTTATCTTCCCTACCCCCTTAGGATATAGGAAATGGGTTTGTCATCAAGGAAGGAAGTCTGGAGCAAAGAGTAGCTTTAATGGGATTCAGTGTAAATGAGACGGCCCTGATTACTACAGAGTCATTTCCTTTAATTGCTTCTCACAGAACTTTAATTCTAAAGTGCGAATTAAGAGGAATTTGAGCAAAACGAATAGAATGTGGTTATAGACAACAAGTGAAGTGGAAATGGAAGACTTAATCCAGGGAGGACAGACTTCCTCAGTTGGGAAGGGAAAATGAGTAGGAGTCAGGGTTGGTGGGGTTCCAACAGGCGTGGCTGGTCCTCCCATGGTTCCTGGAGATTCCTTTTCTTAACAGAATTCCATCTTTAACTCCAGCATTCCCCTCTTCTACCAATATGGTGTCTTTGGTGGTTCAGATGGTTAAGAATCCACCTGCAACTCAGGAGACCTGGGTTCAGTCCCTGAGTTGGGAAGATTCCCTGGAGGAGGGCATGGTAACCCACTCTAGGTTTCTTGCCTGGAGAATCCCATGGACAGAAGAGCCTGGTGGGTTGCAGTCCATGGGGTTGCAAAGAGTCAGACACGACCGTAAGCACACAGCACAACCATCCGGCAAACTGAAACTGGTTTGGAAATGGAGAGTGGGAGGTTTGTTTTGCTTTGTTTTAGGCCATTCATTTTAGACCCTGTAAATCCTACTGTCAACGTGTGTGACACCTGCAATGCCTGGGATGAAGTTGCCATGTGGCGAAACTCAGCTTACGGAAGCCTCTCTTCAGCGGAGTGGGAGCTGAGCCCCCTTGGCTTTTCACAGATGCCTGGTAAACTAGGTGAGGAGCTACTTACTGTGCTTGCATTTCTATGGATAAATAAAAAGGGTTCAAAACATATTGCCAAGAAGAACTCTCTGGATGAAAAGCAATGTGAAGAAAATTTTCTAAATTTAATTCACCACTTTAGTGAACCCAATCTTTAATAAACATCGCTTAAGATGAAGGGATCTGCTTTAGCCTTTAAGAGAATTGAATTCCCCTCCTCCATTTTTTGGATTCACTTGCTTTGGTGGCCTTGTGACCAGAAAACATTAAAAAAAAAATCCAAGTGTCGACAGTAAACAAATAAATAAAATCCCCAGATCCATTGAGAGAGGATTAACTGAAAGGGTAAAATAGCTCCCATTTTTTAGTTTTAGTTCATTAAAGTTTCAGGTTGACTTTTCTTTTTTAATACTTTATTTTTATTTATTTGGCCTCATCAGTCTTGGTGGCATGAGGGAGCTTTCTGGAAGCATGCAGGCTCTGTAGTTGTGGCATGGGGGCTTAGTTGCCCTGTGTGGCATGTAGTATCTTAGTTCCCTGACCAGGGATCCAACCGAGTCCCCTGTATTGGAAGGCAGATTTTTAACCCCTGACCACCAGGGAAGTCACTCCTGTTAACTTTTCAATTCTGACAACCAGGGACTTCCCTGGGTCACCTGCATTTTCAGGATTTTCACTATGAAAATCTGCTTGCACTAAGGACTGTCTGTTTACTTCCAGACATCATCTAGCTAATGATTACACGGAAATATGGAAATATCTGAGAGATACACAAGGGATTGCCTCAGAATGAATTGTTTCCAAAAGCGTTTTATGGCTACCTGCGTCATAACTCCCGGGTCAGAGTGGAGCCGTACTTAAGGTCCGCACGGCGCTCAGCCATGACTTGGGCAAGCAAACCCTCCAGGCTATTGCTCTGTCCAGTTTTGCCACAACTGTTTTTCTTGTTGGGCTCCACTGTTTTCTTTTTTATTAAAAGCATTAGCAGCCACTGATAATGAAAGCCAGGGCCCACCAGAAATAGAGTAGAGGAAGTTTCCTGACTCCCCAGCATAGCCACAATTCATCAGCACTGAAGATGTATGAAGTGTGACTGCAGAGTAATGCCAGTGATTAGACCTCTCCACACGGCAGAACTCTGCATCCAGCTGAGCGCCATGCCCTCAGGCCAGTGCTCAGACAGCCTGTGTGCTTACGGCAGTGCTGTGATGGGCCTGGAAACACTTTTAGATTTCCCCTCCAGGGGGAAAGTGTTCTTTTGAACATCCTTAATGGTGACAAAAGTTGTCCTTTGAGGGTGAATTTGAATTTTGGAAATGGTACAATGTATTCAGAGTGAACATCTGGTCTACCCAGAATCCTGTTCCCCAACCAGTAGTTGGAGAGACGGCGTTTCTTCTATTATTCACTCTGTCTCTGAAGTCTCTTGAGGGGAAACAGTTTCAGAAGTGTCCTGGGAAGTGGCCACATTTTCCCTGTGTTCCTATCTGAACCCATATGTGCCTGAGGTGACGATGGCTCCCCAACCTGGTCCAGGTCGTGGAGGTGGGACTGCTTTATCACTAGTCCAGGTGGGCAGACCTGAGACTTGGGGGACTGAGTCAGTGGAAACACCACTGTGGCCCTCAGTTCTGGTTTCACCACTGCCCGGAAGAGAATGGCTCCCTCTGCTCTGATGTGAAAATGAAACTGCTGCCCACCATCTTGCTGCTCCAAGGGGAGAGAGCGTTGCTAAAAATGGAGCCAACAGAAAAGAAAGGAGATTTGAGAAATGAGTAGTGACACAGACGAGTGTGCACACATGTTCACATCTGCACAGTACACACGTACACATCTCACATCTGTATATGGAGAGAGATCAAGTACTGATTTATGCTCTGGGATCCAGATGTACTTGGAGTAAACACTGTCCCAGGACTCATTTGTGTCAATAAACTCTTCCTTTTCAGCCAGTGGACTCCCCTTTGGCTAGTGGGGTTGATTTGGGTTTGCCTTGCTGCACGTGTGCATGCTAAGTCGCTTCAGTCGTGTCCAACTCCTTGCAACCCCGTGGCCTGTAGCCTGCCAGGTTCCTCTGTCCGTGGGGTTCACCAGGCAAGAATACTGCAGTGGGTTCCCATGCCTTCCTCCAGGGGATCTTCCCCACTCAGGGATCAAACCTGTGTCTCCTGCTTTGCAGGAGAATTCTTTACTGCTGAGCCACTGGGTAATCCTGACTAATTAGTGATTACTAACTAATCCTGTAGATCAAAGGCAGGTCTGATGAAGGAATTAACTGATCAAGCAAGGAGTAAGGAAGGCACCAAGGCATGATGACAAACATTTACTGAATGTTCCTCGAGTAGAAATTTGGATTCAACTGTACTTAATACCTGCTAAGTATTAGGACTAATAGTTGAGATATTGAAATAAACTAGTCTGTTCAGGATGGTAAGGTGCTTTCTGCTGACAAACTGATTTTATTCCTTTGCTCACATGGACTTAGAGGGCTGTTCCCACAGAGGCGTTCGTGACAGAAATGTCTTTGGCAAAGACAGCACTCTTGAGCATTGTCAAATTACATTATTTGTTTCCCAAGGTGATTAATTTTTAAAGATGCAACATTTATTTGAGATTATGAATTCTATCTGTAAACATAGAATTCTATTTCCCTCTGTTCCTGTGGAACATGAGAACACAGGAATTTCTATGAAGGCGAGGAAAAACAGGAGGGTTAGCACATAATATGTAAATTTGTTGCAGATTTGGGAAGGACTCCTGACTGGTGTGAGAGCTTACATTGGAGTGGAAGGGGCAATGAGTGGGCAGAAATCTAACTCTGTTGCCAGTCCTAAGTCTAGTTTCCTCAGCAGCATTTCTGTTGCTTCTATTTCTATTGTTTTGCCTCGTGTCAGTTTTCTTGGTCTCTTCTCAGGAGGAAAAGTCCAGGTAAATCTAGAGTCTTTTTGCTCTGAAATTAGTAAGGTGAGATTTCTCTGGTTGCGAAGTTTGATCCAGTCAGATAAAGAGTAAGTGAATCTACTGCAGGGGGTGCGGGCCAGCTGCTCTTCCTGTTTCCTCGTGGGCCTCACAGTCTCTCCTTCAGCTTGTGTTTCTGCCTCTTTTTGCTGTCTACACTGACCATCTTCTCGTCCTACTGACCAGCTTCCTCTGTTGACACATCATTCCTTCTTCCTCATCCTTTCAACTTGCACAGCACTTGTCGACCTGACTCTTCCACTTTGAGCTCCCATCTCGAACTGCCAAATTCCTTCCGTGTTTCCTGGTTCCCATTTCTGAGGGGGATGGACTGATCAGTCCAGTTTGCAGTTTTGAGCCAGATTACCCAGAATCACTGGTTAGCTATGGGGCATCCATGCTCAGGATGGGGCAATGTCGTGGGGGCGTCCACTGAGGACACCAAGGAAGTAGGAAAGCGTAGGGGTGGCAGAGTGCAGCTCCACGTCCGGTGCCTCTGTCTTTCTCTGCAGGACCGGCACAGAGGCTTAGGAGCTGCCATTTTTAGGTCATCCAATGTTCCTATTTCTAGGGATGCCAGTTGTTAGCAATGTTCAAAGTGTTTGTGGGATAGGCAGGAAGGAAAGCACTTCTTCAGTAAGTCAGCAAGTAGAAGAAGCTGTGATCGGAAGAAGAAACAAGTGATGGCAAGGGGTGGGGTATTGTCAAGCTAATCTTGGAGTAGGGGTGGGGAGCAAAGAGAAAACACAGGGACTCTCTGGAGAACCAGTTTGAGACAAAGACATATGCTCTAGGGGGGTCTTCAGTAATATGCCTGAGACCCACAGCTGTCTCCCTTATTCTACTCTCCCCTGCCTACAACCTGGAACCATATTATGTCCCATAGATCCATTTGTAAGTTACTCTGTTGTTTATATGGGGTTTCCCAGGTGGCACAGTTGGTAAAGAATCTGCCTGCCTGATGCAGGAGATGCAAGAGACACAGGTTTGATCCCTGGCTTGGGAAGATCCCCCAGTGTTCTTGCTTGGGAAATCCCATGGACAGAGAAGCCGGTGGGCTACAGTCCATGGGGCCGCAAGGAGTCGGACGCGACTGAGCATGCATGCATACTGCATATATATATTTGTTTACACAGGCTCATCTGGGAAACTTGCCATCATTTATGACCTTGCTCCTGTGGAAAAATGCATCGTTAGGACTGAACAACTGAATTACAAATGGACTTGTGAAACATGCCTGCTGCTAAAATTGGGAACTGCCTATAAATAGATAGCAATCCAGGACTTTCACTTGGGAACCAACGATCACTAGAGAATCACCAGCTCTCAGGGAGAACTTCTGCTTCCCTTTCCCACAACTTACTTTGCACCAAGAGAGAATGTGCTACCAGGGTTGGGTGAGGTTTAAAGAAATGACATTAACCATAAGCTAATAGAAGATTTTCACGGTTTCCAGTAAAGAGATTAAAGCTAATTCCAAATGTTGGAGCCAAAGTTATAAAAAGAGTGGGAGCTACTCTTTTGGGAGAGAAAAGGCAGCTAGCCCTTCTGCTTCTCTGTAGCTCCAGGAGAGTGAAGAGGCAACCTCCCCTATCCTCCTTTATTCCTTTCTGTACTCTCCACCAAGAGGCTGATTATGTTAGGCCAAGGCTGTGCTGCCTACTAAAGAAATAGCTCTTCAAATTGACGTGTGATCAGAAACACCTGGTGAAATGGTAAATAATCCAGACTCTCTCCTGGAATTCGGTTAGCAGGTCTGGGCATGGACCAGGAACTTGTATTTTCAAAGGATGATTCTGGTACAAGTAGTTTGTGTGGCATATTTGAGAAAAATCCTGGACCTGGAACAGAATCTGGCTCTCCTGCTAAGATAAGGTGTGTGTGTGTGTGAGCACATATTTGCCCTTGCTTTAGTTCTGGGCTCCAGGAAAGCCTCTTGTCCAAGCAAAAGGTTTTGCTCCTACCTAGATCAGAAGAGCTCAATGTTTTTAATTTGGGGCCAGTGCCAAGTTAAGTAACAGCTCCCACTAGTTAGGCCGCAGGCCTTTGAGCCAGAACTTCCTGGGTAGAACCAGGTTCTCAACCTTATTGCACACTGAAACTACCTGGGACCTCTAAAAAATACTGATGGCTGGGTCCCACTTCCAGAGAGTCTGATTTCATTGATCTGAGGGTAGTCTGAATAGCTGCTGCTGCTGCTGCTGCTAAGTTGCTTCAGTCGAGTCTGACTTTGTGCAGCCCTATAGATGGCAGCCCACCAGGCTCCCCCATCCCTGGGATTCTCCAGGCAAGAACACTGGAGTGGGTTGCCATTTCCTTCTCCAACACATGAAAGTGAAAAGTGAAAGTGAGGTCGCTCAGTAGTGTCCGACTCTTCGTGACTCCATGGACTGCAGCCCACCAGGCTCCTCCATCCATGGGATTTTCCAGGCAAGAGTACTGGAGTGGGTTGCCATTGTCTTCTCCAGTCTGAATAGCTAGGATCTATTAAATCTCCTTGAATATTTCTAATGTGAGCCAAAGTTGAGAACTACTGGAGAAGGGAAAATAATTTTCATTTCCCTGGAGCCCCGGCTAAAAATAATCTTAATATTCACCCTTTAACATGGTGGACACCATAGAAGAAATCTTGAGTTTTGCATTTCTGCAAGGTAAACAAAAAACAAACAAACAAAAAAATCAGCAATATACAAGAGCTAATGTGTTAAATAGTCTTTACCTGTAAACATAGTCAAGGGGAATAAAAATATTCTTAGTCTGCCTTCTTTTGTCATTTGGCAAGAAAGAAAGGCATGGCATGACATACCTGAGAACCCTCTAAAGTATTTCAGAGATAAAGTCAACTACAACAGTGCTCCTGATATCAGAAACTTTCTCTAAAGAAATTGAAAGGTGTTAAGCTTTTATGTTTTCTTTCTTGTTTTCCTGAGACCTAGCTGATCAGACTTATCGTTGATGTAGGTACAGCATTTCTATCTATGGCTTGATTCTTTTCCTTTTCTAGAAATAGGTGAATGAATGTAACAGCAAACATATTGAACAAATGGACAACCAAATTCTGATCATTAGAGGAACAATGACTTTATTAAATCTGATTTCTGATATGTTCATACAAGTTAAGTGATGAATTTTCTTTAAGTGTTTTTTTTTCATAACAATCTGGGGTATTTGGGTTATGTGAAAATGAAACTATCTCTTGTCACAAATCAGTGCAATTCTGTATTTAAGGATGATGACATTTGTCTTAGAGATAGGTTCATGGGACTATGTCTGAGGTTGGAGCCCTGCTGAAAAGTTTAAGAAACTGTAAATAGATATGCAAAAATTAAGAGTTCTAAACTGGGGGTCCTTTCAAGAGAGCAATGTATGGATTTTGGGGAGGTTCACATACACTCCGAAACAGTCTGTGTAGTTTTGAATATAATTGTTTCATTCGGTTTTCCTAGGATAAGGTCCATAGCTTCTATCAGATTCTCAAAGAATTTATAACCACAAAATGTTAGAACCCAGGATTCTATATATTTAAATAGAGAATCCTCCACTCCAGGTCCATTCAACCCAGTGTGTTATTGAGAACAAGATATAGAAAATGAAAAATAATAATAGTCTACTTTGCTCTTCAACCCTGCTAGTCTCAAGGCCAGAATTACAGATGTTTATGTGATATACCAACAGACATTAGGTCTTAGCTGATACTAATTTGTGATAAATGAACATTAAAGGCAGTGGCAAAGATTCTGACCTTTGCTTATTTTGCTGAAACTCCCACACTGTGGCGGGAAGAGTGGGCAGTTTTCACCAGCCAGGAAAAGTTGATAGCGGCCAAGCCAGAGCCTCTGCTTCCAGTGTACGGAATGGATAGAGTTTTTCTAATTGCCGGGCAGAGACTACATTTAATATTTTCTAGCGGATTCCTATTCCTGCGTCTAGTTAGATAGGGTCGGCCTGAGGTGGTCACTGTTAAAGACTGCAAATGCAGTATAGACATACCTACTTTTCATCACGCCTAACACGGGAAGCTGTAGCTTTTCTGAAAATGATAAAGAGTAATGACTTCTTGACAACATTGCTTTAAATAGGAAGTGATTTAACTTTAAAATGTATTCACTTACAGATATCTAATTTCTATTTGGGAATTTCTTCTAGGTGACATTTAGCTTCATTACGGGGAGGGATGTGGTTTTTTTTGTTGTTGTTAAAACAATATTTTAAATAAAATGTATCTAATATTATATAGTATTACCTCTGCAAGACATTTGAGTAGGGAAGGTATATAGCTACATTTTTCCCTGGGGTGAGAAATATGATGTGTGAAGTTCATTTTTATTAATAAGGCTACTTCCAAAATACATACTCAGTATACAGTTTCTTGGGGATTCAAGGAGTGACAATTAGCATTGTAGATATTTAGATATGAAGCTACAACTATCACATTTTTTTAAACATTAGTGTCATTATAATGGTTTCAGCTTTCATGAAAATTAATATGCAATTGCCTAAACAGGAAGAAAAGGAAATCTTATTGAAAACTGAGAAAACGGTTTTTATTAAATTTGACATTGGAGTAAATGCAAGGTAATCCATCCCATGTTAAAAATAAGGAACGATTTATACGTGTTTAAAACTGGATCTGCTACCATTCTTCACTTTGAGTGACGAAGAACCATAAAAAGTGGTTTGTATTTGCTTTTGGTTTTCTAATCAACTGATTGACCCAAGCCATTTTAAAGGAGAGATGGCAATGTTTTATCCCTCCTTTAAAGAAGAGTCCAGTAATGTAAACGGAAAAGTGACATTATGTTTGAGCTACTGGTGGCTTAAGTTCCTGAACAACAACAAAGACAATTAATAACTTCTTTTCTCTAATGCAGGAGAAACAAATCAAATGTAAATATAAGTACTGTTAAGTGCTAATGATTTTTCAAAACGTTTTAATCTTAGAAATGCCAGTAACTGTCCCCATTATAGATATATGACTGAGCTGGCAGACATAAAAATAAAGCACTTCATCTGTTTGCAAATTAAAAATGCACATGACTGATTGAGGACTCACAAAAACTGGATATTAATTCTTCTTGAGGAAAACAAGTGAGGATACTATCCTGGGTGACATTAATCCCCATATGGAAAAGCGGGCTTTTAAAAAAAATTATGACAATGACATTTTAAGCCACATTACATTTATATAGTATTTTCATACCATTACCACGTCAAAATCTTTGATAGTGGGATGTCCAGATAAAATCCCCACTGAAGTTTTATGTTATACCTAGTGGAGTGTAAATGATCTTGCAGCTGACAAAGCTTAAGAAGAAACTCTGATCCCTGGATATTTTAAAAAATAATCCATATTGTTTATTTAATCCCAAGTATTTCTTAATTGCTATCATGCTACTTTCCCTAGTCCTGGCTGGTGTTCTTTTCGGAGTTGCTACACTGGTTCTTTCTTTGAAACAACATACGTAATCCAGCAAGGCACATGTCAGCCAGGCTTCAGGTTGAAGCCAGGCCTGGGAAATAGTTTCCAAGCAATCCCGTCTTCATCCTTTCGGCCTGAGGTGGAATTATTGAGAATGCGATGGGGAAACTGCACTGAGGGGGACGCTGGGTCCTATAAGGGTCCTACTACTCTTGAGATACTGCGCATGGAATAAGTGAGGAGAACTACTACTGCCTTCAAGTAGCATCTAGAAGTGCTAAAGCCTCTGATGACCAAACCTCTCCATGAGCTTCCTCATGGGAGAGTCCGGCTTCTGCCCACCTTGGGGGCAGCTGGGACCTGGTCTTGCTAGTGATAGCCACAAAGGGCCGTGAGGCTCAGCTGATCATCACTGGGTGAAGAAGTGTCAGGGTCACTGTAGATCTGCGTCAGGGCTAAACTCAGGATCTCTTTCTTTTCTTTGTAAAACCGTAGTTCTTGTCCCGCTTTCCTGGCTTCCTCCAGCTCCCTCAGGGCCATCCGCAGCTCTTGGGAGAGGATTCCCGGCGACTCCCGCTCCTTCATGATCCAGTCTAGGGCCATGTGGCTGCGCATCTTTTCATCCAGGGAGTACTGGGAATAGTAGGAGATGACTTCCTGGGAACCAAGAGACGAGGTCCAGAGCATCAGTGAAGAGCAACAAAAGTACCTGGGCTCATGGCCTTCTGACACTTCGTTTCCTAGCCTCCACCCCCCACCTCAGCACACAAACACCCGTGGGGGTTCTACCGAAAACAAAGCCTCTCTGATGTTCATGAACTGAAGCCCAACCCCAGGA
The DNA here is from genome assembly GCA_006408695.1 of Aepyceros melampus. NCBI lineage: Eukaryota > Metazoa > Chordata > Mammalia > Artiodactyla > Bovidae > Aepyceros > Aepyceros melampus. Next base: position 437,364 of record SJXQ01003677.1, on the reverse strand, counting down.
CACACCTCTTAAAGAATCAAAATGACTGAAGTTGGTACCCAAAGTAAAGGTCACTCCAGGCTGAATCAAAACACTGCCACCAGGAATGACCTAATATTGTGCACAGAACAGAACTCTAACCTCACTGGAAAATATATGTTCCTTTGAAACTACATTCTTACCACAATTAGTATGAGCTTTACCTCATTTATTTATAACCCTTTTGCCCAACATTAGCTCCTTTGGCAAGGTAGAGGGAAACAACTGCACAGAAGGATTCAGGAAGAACTGGGTTTGGTTACACCCACTGCAAAGGCAACCCACTCCAGTACTCTTGCCTAGAAAATCCCATGGACAGAGGAGCCTGGTGTCCATGGGGTTGCAAAGAGTCGGACACAACTGAGCGACTTCACTTTCACCTTTACTGCAGAAAACAGGAAGCGTTGAGTCAGGACAAGACTTAGACGCCAGGAAAGTCAGCTTCCTAACTGCTGCGTTGTTAGTGTAAGGAAGATGACAGACTAAATGGTTCACAGTAACCATAGGAAGGACCCTAAAAATTATGGAATATAGGTATTATCATCACAGATATCATAATGTTAACTATGTGTATTGTCTCTTACTTTCTGCAGACGATGCAAAATTCGTCACTATCTTCCAATTCTCATGCTTAAAATTTGCCCGTACACTTAATGTCATGTATAAGTTTGATGAACGCTCTTTAAGAAGACCTTGTGGAGTGGATGCGTTGCTTATTTTTATTTTCAAGAACATATGGTATTTATTTATGACCTTAACAAATTAAAAACAATCACGGAAAAGTGTTTGTAACCAACTCGGCATGTTTCAAAGGCTTTTTATGAAATCAAAGGAAAAGAAAAAAATAGCCAAAGCCATTGTCAGCTACTCATTTCTTTTCCATCTTTGACATTTTGAAAGCCAGGCTTTTAGGCAAAGAACAATGAAAAACTCCTAGGGCAGCAGTGCATGGAAAACTTTTACATCCGCCTTCATCTTGCCGACTAGTAGAGGCTTTGCTCCTCATACAACTTTCTGTAAGCAAATTCTCAAAAATAAATTACTATCCTCAAAATCTAGTGGGATAAAGGAAGAATAAATCTTAAGTGATAGTAGGGTGAGAACCATTGAGTAGTGGGAACCATGGGAGGGGGTTTGCCTTTGCCACCAAAAAAGGGGGCTTTTCATAGATAGCTAAGAAATAGTGAGACCTTGTCTCTGAAAAATAAAGAAGAAACTTCCAAACCCCAAAACGGAAGTGATTGAAAAAGCAAAAAATTAAAGTTATAGAAAATAGAAACAAAAAATCGAAGTGATGGAAACACCATATCTCCCACCTTTATAATCAGTTCTATTGCCCACTGAGAATGTTTGGTGGGGGTGAGAAGACTCCTCCTGCTACCTGTTCTCAGTGAGGAGGTTTAGGGGTGGTGCAGACTCACATTTCTTTCTGCTTTGAAGAGTGGGAGAGGCACACCGCATAGAGTAGCTGCTGTATCTGACTTAGGAACTCAGTCTGTCTTAGTGATCCCTCCATTCTAGCGTTCAGTACAGGTGTCTAAATCTGTCCTGTGGCCAGCCAGCATTCTTCTCAGTGTGTGTATGTGGTCAGTCCCTGACGCAACTGGACTGATCTATCGAGATCTAAATGTAGATGGATGTACCAGAGAGAGATATACCAGGGAGAGATATACCAGAGGGAGATATACCAGAGAGATGATATACCAGATGGAGATATACCAGAGACAGATATACCAGAGAGAGATATACCAGATAGAGATGATATACCAGAGGGAGATATACCAGAGAGAGATATACCAGAGAGAGATATACCAGATGGAGATATACCAGAGAGAGATATACCAGATGGAGATATACCAGAGAGAGATATACCAGATGGAGGTATCAGATACATACATACATATATATATATATATATATATATATATATACGTTGCTGCTGCTGCTAAGTTGCTTCAGTCGTGTCCGATTCTGTGTGACCCCATAGATGGCAGCCCACCGGGCTCCCCCGTCCCTGGGATTCTCTAGGCAAGAACACTGGAGTGGGTTGCCATTTCCTTCTCCAATGCATGAAAGTGAAAAGTCAAAGTGAAGTCGCTCAGTCGTGTCCAACTCCTAGCGACCCCATGGACTGCAGCCCACCAGGCTCCTCCGTCCATGGGATTTTCCAGGCAAGAGTGCTGGAGTGGGGTGCCATTGCCTTCTCCGTAGTACACTTATATAGTTGCATATATAGTTATGTGCACATAAATGCACATAAATTTACATGTTAGTATACATATACTTCCCTGGTGGCTCAGACAGTGAAGTATCTGTCTGCAATGAGGGAGACCTGGGTTTGATCCCTGGGTTGGGAAGATCCGGTGGAGAAGGGTATGGCAAACCCACTCCAGTATTCTTGCCTGGAGAATCCCCATGGACAGAGGAGCCTGCTGGGCTACAGTCCAGAGGGTCTCAAAGAGTCAGACACAATGGAATGACTAAGCACAGTATATATATATATATGTATCCTCTGCTTTTAGGCTTCCCTGGTGGCTCAGAGGTTAAAGCGTCTGCCTGCAGTGCGGGAGACCCAGGTTCAATCCCTGGGTTGGGAAGATCCTCTGGAGAAGGAAATGGCAACCCACTCCAGTACTCTTGCCTGGAAAATTCCATGGACTGAGGAGCCTGGTGAGCTACAGTCTGGGGTCGCAAAGAGTCGGACACGACTGAGCGACTTCACCTTCACCTTATCCTCTGCTTTTAATAAATAAGGTACTAAGCAGAGAAAAATTCAAATAAAGGAACCTCAGTGGAAGATGCCATATAACACAAACCTGCTTTTTATTGGAAAAATCTCACCTGTCGGGAACATTTTGTTTCACGAAGGGCTTTGAGGCTTCCGTTCCAGTGCAATAGTTGGAAAATGGTCATAAGCTCCTATAAAACCCAAATGCTTGTCATTAGTCTCAAAGTAGAAATGTGAAAGAAAGTGCCTCAGTGATTGCCGAAGAGGTCATAACTCTAACTCCCAACTCTATCAGGCAAATGGAATATACAGTACTGTCAGGACACTTTGAGACTTTTCAAATACCACAGTCGTAGGCTTCCGGAGCATTCTTCCTTCCCTCCTCTGTTTTATCTATATTTGGCACGAACTATTAAATGATGGACAAATACCTTTCAACAGTGTAAACACATATGCTGTAACAATTTTACACCCAGGAAGTTATATAAATATACCAGCACATCTTCGAATAATGTGTGGCAAGGCTATTCATTGCATCATTTTAAAGAAAATTGCCTGAGACTGGCAATATTTTAAATGTTCATTTTTAAAGGAATGGTTAAATGAAATGGTTACAAAAAGGAATGGTTAAATCCTGAAGGGTAGCAGAATATAGCACCCCCAAATATGCAACTTTGGTATATTGATTATTTTGAGCTATAATTATTTTAAAAACTTTAAACAGAGGAAGAGGCTTTCTCTGAACTCCCCTTATCTCCCAAAAGACAGATCCTCCAAAAGGAAATTAATTGTTACAACTCCCTTCTCCAGAAGTTTCATCAACCAGGGTATACTGACTCTTATCACAGAAGTAGAAACTGAAGTCCACTCCATGCTCAGCCACACTGTCACTATCATATCTCCTGTCTATTCTTCTAAGGATCAATTCGTCTTTCTTAAAGATTATCTGCTTTCTCCTGAGGGGCTTCCCTGGTGGCTCAGCAGTAAAGGATCTGCCTGCCAATGCAGGAGACCCAAGAGACACAGGTTCGACCCCTGGGTCGGGAAGATCCCTGGAGGAGGAAATGGCTGCCCATTCAAGTATGCTTGCCTGGGGAATCCCACGGGCAGAGGACCCACATGGAGCCTGAAGGGCTATAGTCCGTGGGTTGCAAAGATTCAGACATGACTGAGCAACTGAACAGGGGCACATCCTCTTTCCCGAGAGGCCTACACCCCCTCTCCCTTCTGTATTAAGATGGTATTTAATCCTGAATTCTAAGCCACCTTGTGGAGATCCTCATTTTTCCCTGGGTATCTCTCACACATACGTGAGGTGTACTTCTGTTTTTCTCTTCCTAATCCGTCTTTCATTACAGGAGTCTCGGCTAAGAATTCAGAAGGATAAAAAGAAAATGATTCTTTCTCCCTTACAACACAGTCATCCTACCAAATACAACGCAATCACAAAGGGTGAGAAGGCTCTTGTTCTAATGCAGAGAGTCTCTGTGAGGTGTTGTTAAAAGCAAGGTGTCTAACATGTATGCTGTGTGTTACTACTGATTAAAAAAGAATCAGAAGATGCCTATAAATATTTGCTTATAAATGCCTAGAAGACTTCTGACAAGATACAAAAGAATCTGGGAACATGAGTCGCCTCTGGGGAGAAAAATGAAGCAAGGCTTTCCTCTGACACTCGTTTGTACCTTTTGAGCTCTGAACCATGTGACAGTGTGCCATATGAAAATAATTTAAATTTTAAAAAATTCAGGCCAAAAAATAAATATAGAGCATATAATGGAGAAACTACAGAAACTGTAAAATACCCCTGAGTTTATAAATTCAGTCAAGAAAATGCCTTAAAATATGACCAATGAGGACGAATTGACATTAAAGCCACCCACAGTTTTCACATTCAATGTCAGGGCTGAGCACAGCATTTAGCCTTTCTGTCAGCATCATCCTTTCCCTGAATGATACCGAGTGCAAGCTAACATATATTCAACATACTGAAGATTTTGTTTTCCCAATCTGATTAGGACTAGCAGTCTTCCATTGAAGTTAGCTACATTTTTTTTTTCTTTCTTTTTTGATCAGAGAAACATCTACAGTGGATTAGTGGTAGTATAAACCATAGCCACATACCTATTGGAAAATAACAATACAGTTAAGAAACTTCCTGGTCCTGAGACAAATTATGAAAGCTTAACATTTGAACAGATGTCTTATGCCCATTCAAAAAAAAAGTGGACTTTTGTTGTCTTTATGTCTGGTTGCTCTGGAAACTGTTTTCACTATGAAATCTGGAGACATAAGCTCAGTTTGAGATTATAGTTACCTTAAAATTATGAGGTAAAATTTAAAGAGATAAGATCATCAGAATAAATATTCTCATGTCTAAATGTCTCATGTCTGAATAGCACTATTCTCATGTTTAAATTGCCCTTAGAATCTAATGCTTTTCTTTTTGGTTTAGGATTTTGTGTATGTATTACTACATGGTAAGCACCACAAGAACATACTTTGTTAGTCATTCAGTTGTATCTGACTCTCTGCGATTCTATGGACCGTAGCCCACCATTCTCTGTCCATGGAATTCTCTAGGCAAGAACACAGGAGTGGGTTGCCATTCCCTTCTCCAGGGGATGTTCCCGACCCAGGGATCAAACTCGGGTCTCCCACACTGCAGGCAGATTCTGTCTGAGCCATCAGGGAAGCCCAAGAACAGACAGAGACCTTGGTAAGGGCAAAACCATGTGTTTCCATTAATTAAAATATGACATGGACACCAGCTGAGCCACACACCGACCCCATGTCTGCCCAGGGAACTCACCCCTCTTAGGACTCCTCCCCACTTCTCTTTGCCCCTCTCCAGATTTCCACTCTGTCACATCACTATGCTACTTGGGGAAAGAATCTTCTGTTCCCTAACAAAATCCATAATCTAATCTGGCTGCCACCACTGTGCCTTTTATCAAGATAACCCCAGTGGCTGAGGAAGGCAAACTTGTGTTGCCCTCCTTGCTATACCCTCAGCCCTACTCACCGAATGCTTTGCAGACATAAAAAAAAAAGGATAGGAACGCTTTTTAGGTTCTGATATGAAGTAGTCTCCATGGTGTTACAGGAGGGACAATATTGACAAATGTTTTATTGTAAGACTCCTCTTAAATTTTGCATTTTATTGTATATGTCCATTTCCTTAAAGAAGAAAATGAATGCCACTCCACTCCTTTCCTTATCCTGCCATCTTCATGTAATGTCGACAACCCAGAAAGAGGTATTGAGTTTATTCTGTGACTTCAGTAACCCTCCTGGCATCATCCTTGCATCCATGTGGCCCAGTTTGAGAAACAACCTATTGCTAACAGAGCTCTTAATTCCATCCTCTGATAACTGTCGCCTTCATAATATATTTTTCCTCCAATGTCCTCTAAGCTTTCATTCTTATTTATGTGCCAAGCCCCTCATTCAGATAGATTTCTGTTGTGTCACTCAGCAACCCTCCTAACACTGTGGAACGCACAATTCTGTGAACAGAACTGGAAATCTTTCTCATATCCCTTGGCAACCTACCCGTTTCATAAAACTTCCCCACTGAGACTGGACTGTTTTTGCCTGCAGGAGAAGGATTTTCCTCCTCACCCCCTCTGGTTTGTCTAAATTTCTATCCTATCATCAAGCAGTTGTTTCCTCTGCAGTAACACAACTGCCTCTTCTTCCCTGCAGCTCTTGCTCCTAAATTCCCCAGGAAAGATAACCTTCTTTCTACCTTCTTACTTTGTGTCCTCATCTGCAGTGCTTGCCCTCCTCTCTGGAGATAACAGACCTTACCATCGTCATGTGAAGTCTACTGAGATATTTCCACATTCTCCCTGTCCCACTTCTTTATTTCCCATCACATGACCAAGAATTGATGCTTCTGAACTGTGGTGTTGGAGAAGACTCTTGAGAGTCCCTTGGACTGCAAGGCGATCCAACCAATCCATCCTAAGGGAAATCAGTCCTGAATATTCATTGGAAGGGCTGATGTTGAAGCTGAAACTCCAATACTTTGGCCACCTGATGTGAAGAGCTGACTCATTTGAAAAGACCCTGATGCTGGGAAAGATTGAAGGCAGGAGAAGAAGGGGATGATAGAGGATGAGATGGTTGGATTGCATCACCGACTCAGTGGACATTGGTTTGGAGTTGGTGATGGACAGGGAGGCCTGGTGTGCTGCAGTCCATGAGGTTACAAAGGGTTGGACATGACTGAGCGACTAAACTGAACTGACCTGAACTGACCAAGTTTGCCATCTTCAGATCTTCCTGAAGCTGTGTGAACCCTGGCTCAACCATAGGAAATCCTTGTGTGTTATCATTGATGCCATTGGAAATCCTTGCATTATGGAAGACTGGCAAGGAGAGGGTGGCTGTCGGCTTCTGTGAGGACTCAGTTCCTAATTTTCCCATGACTCCTCACTGCCTGGTCTTCTCAGCCTTGTTTTCTATTTGTTGAAGCCCTGTCATTTTGAACGGAGTCTGTTTGGTGGGCTGTCTGTCCTGCTTCTTCCTCGCTGAAGTCTTTGAGCTGTGTTTGTAATGTAGGCTGACCTAGAAGCCTGGCTCCTCTGCATGGGCTTAAGATAAACAAGAAGCTGGCCTAGAGGTAGGGTTGAGACTAGGGCCAGGTAAGTGAAGCAAGACTTAAGGTGAGTTGTACAAGTTCAGGGTCTTTTATTTAAAATCCTGTCTTTATTTAAAATTTGGATGTTTCATTTGTCATAGATTTTTGCACATTTGAGTTTTAAATGTATTGCATTATAATATTATTTGCCTTGATTACTGAATTTTTTATTGCTCCTTTAAATTTTGTACCCCAGTTGAATGCTTGACTCTTCTTACCCTAGTCTGGGCTGTTCTGGGGATCTTGTCTCAGGGACTAGGGCAGTTTCACAAGCTTGTGATCTGTGCAATCACACAGGCTTTGAGCTTGGTTTAGTGCTTTGCTATCTTTAAATTCATAGCAATTTTTGAACAAAAGGCCTTAAACTTTCATTTTGCACCAGGCCCCATAAATTATGTAGCCAGTTCCCTTTACCAAGTATTAGTTGCTCAGTTGTGTCTGACTCTTTGTGACCCCGTAGACTGTAGCCCACCAGGCTCCTCTATCCATGGAATTCTCCAGGCTAGAATCCTGGAGTGGGAAACTATTTCCTTCTCCAGGGGATCTTCCTGACCCAGAGATCGAACCTGGGTCTCCTGCACTGCAGGCAGATTCTTTACTGTTTGAGCCACAGGGAGCCCCCATAAGTAAACTCAAAATCAAATGGTGAATCAAGTCCTGTGTTTTCTTTCTCTTCAGGAACATTGCAGTTGTAGCTTTCATTCTACAGCTTTTCTGCTTCATGTTGTCATTCATTAAATCTAAACCAACAACGACTGGGGTCTGTCCTCACAGAGCTTCCTGGTGTTGCCTCCTATGAGAAACAATGTGTGGCCTCCCAGCTACTTCGCAGGGAGAAAATGAACACTGCTTCTCTCTGGAACTCTGTCTGGGAGACTGGCTTGGTTCTGTGATTCATCAGGAATAAGAAAAACAAACAGTGTAAATGGAGAACTTAAAAAGCAGGTGGGCACCATCTCCCCACCCAAGAGAATGGATTAAGAGGATATTTGTTTATGGGATGAGGTTTTAAAAGGCAACCTGGAGAATTTAGCAAAGATGTAAATAAACAGCTCATCTTTGGATTGCATTAGGCTTCAGAATAAATATATTAACCAGCTTCAGTCAAAGTCTGCCTTGAATCTGACCTTGACAAGACCCAGTGGCTAGAGCCGCCGCCATCCCACCCCTGCAAACATGAGGCAGTTTGCTCTACGGAGAGAGGCAAGGCTACCTTAAACAGGCACCCCAGCCTCCCGCCCACGAAGTGAAGGTAAGCAGAAGCCTATCAGGTTTCTTCTGAGCTCTGCCTCCGCAAGGGCCCCCCTGGAAAGCCTGAGGGCAATCAGGAGACACCAGTCTTGTTTTTAGGCTGTATAGTTATCTGTAGCTAGATACAAACACACATCTATTACCCACCAGGGGGACTGAATGGCTGTGTGGACTGCAAACAGCCCAGGCCTGTGGTCAATTCCCATTATGAGCAGAAACAAGTTGATGCATTTAACCCAGGCCACGGAGGAATGTGTAGGAAACCAGCAGGCAGCCTGGGGCTGGAGGAAGGAAGAGGGATGTACTTCATGGCCCTCCCTGTGGGTTGCCAGCATCCCTACTGGGAGGAGGGAGTTTGGATTTTTCCTGCTTTCATGTCTTCCTCTACCTCCATCTCTCATCCGGCACCCAGCCTCCTTTATGAGAATTTATGAAGCATTTCCACAATATGAGTCAAATTATTATTTCACATTCTTAAGTACCTTACTACGCAGACCACACAGAAAACATGCAGCCCATAGTAAGGCAATTTAAAAAAAAAGTATTACTAAAAGGTGGTTGAGTGCAGCCTTTCATAGTACTTGGACAGAATTTAAAAATTAAAAAAAAGTTTTTGCCTTCCCTATATTTGGCAGACCAACCCACTGCATTTAAAAAAAATCATTCTTAATTTTTCTGAAAATAGTTACTAAATCCTATACAAGCTACCATGTTCTTGGCCAGGCAACATTCATTCTGTATGGAAAAAAAAGTACAATATTCTTCTGTCAGGGAGAGAGGAGAAATTAAAATAAATGATTTCTTTCTTAGGGCATCATTGTGCTAAATGCTTTATAAATGTCATATTGTCTAAGTCCCACAAAAAGTCTACACAGTGTTCATCATGATTCTTATTTTATAGATGAGAAAAACTGAGTCTCAGAATGGCTGAGTTCACAGGTGACAAGTGGTAGAACAGGCTTGGCTCTTGGATCTGTATGATTTTTTTAGTTTGTGTTCCTTCTCTTGTGTCATGCGCCTCCCTTTTATGTTTCCTCTGTTTGACTTTAGATTGTCATGGGATATAAAAAATGACTCTTGCCAGTTTCACTCTGGTATTCTATAACAGGGCTTCCCCTATAGTTCAGTTGGCAAAGAATCTGCCTGCAGTGTAGGAGACCCAGGGCCCTGAAGCATTTATTGCTGGAAAGCTACTTTGTCCTCTTCTGGAGACTTAAGGTTAGATAAAGCTGTCAAAAGAGTCCATCCGGTAGCCTCTGGCATTTCAAGTAAAGCAGTCCTTCTTCAGAAATATATATCTATCAGTTGTCATTTTTTTTACTGAGAATTTACCATATACCAGGAGCCGTTCTGAACTCCCTATGCAGTCTCTTTTATTATTGCTACTATTATTCTTCCTGATTTATGTACAAATGAGGAAACAGATTTAGAGGTGAGCAGCTGAACCCACTCCCTAGCCAGGGCTGAGAACCACTGGCTGCTGCAAGCCGCTGTCTACACCAGGAGGTGAGCGTCAAGGTCTTATGCAAACCAAGACAAGCAACATCAAAGGTCAGCGAGACCACAACTGCTTAAGGAGAAATCTGGATCACTGAGAATTTCCTAGGAAAGGATGAGAAAAGAGCATTTTTGCTTCAATCAAACAAGTGAGTGGTGAGTGAAATTAATGAATTTTAAAATGGGCAGGACGGACATATCCACCTGAGAAGTAAGTGGCTGTGGCATTGTAATCAGGAAAAGAATTTGAAAGGTACCAAAGATGGTATCTGAAACTGGCTTTAGGGTTCAGCTATACCACCGCTGTAAATTATACCACGATGAACATTTTTGTACATAAAACTTTATATTCTGATTGCTTCTTGGAATCTAACCTAAAATAATAGAAATCTTGGAGGTAAAGTCTCCTTATTATAACACTGCATATTGATTCTTAGTAGCATTGATGTATATGGATGGTCAACTGTATTCAAATTTAATTTTTAAGAGAGCATACTTTTCATTCTCAACCACTATTGAATTTTTGTCTGTCGAGCCCAATATAGGCTAATAGTCAAATATTAACTCAGAAATCAGATTGCCTGGGTCTGACCCAGGCTGTGCCATTTACTAAGCTATATGACACACTTCCTTCAATGATGATATGGGTATAATAAATACTCACATGTTTATTGTAAAGGTTAAATTATGGTAAGACTTGTTAAATGCTTAGCACAGTGCCAGACAAGGTAAGCATCCAATGAGTGTAAGCTATTATTCTTCTTACCACTAATATAATTAATTTACAGATAGCAGGTAATATAGTTTCTTAGCTTTGTTATTGTTTGTCAGCAGTGGAATGAAAACAGCTAGAGCTTGCTAAATTTTTAAATTTACTTAATGATAGGAGATGGCAGATCTTGTTTAACAAAAATACCATAACAGACGGGGAAATTGTTAATATACATGCAGTCACCTTTATCTATAACTTCTCACAATTAAGAACCAAATGGTCATGACCAATATTTCAAGCTGTTTGATTTGATTTAAAGGGGAGCTTTATACTGAAAAGCTGGTAAAGTGTTATTAGGGTCATACGATGGTAATGTTCCCTACCTGTTTCTTAACTTAAATATTCTATTTTCTTTTAAGAAGCAAAGATTGTGCCTTGTTGACTTGTTTGTTTTAGTCTACTGCAGTGCTGCTAAAAGAGAGTTATAGTGCTGGATTCTAAGAGGCTTAAATTGAAATGACCAAAATAAACAAAGAGCTGTTTGTGATAAGACTGGCATTCCCCCAGGCTTCTAGGGGCTGTGTACAAGATAAACATGTGGCAGGTACCTGAAACTCTAGCATGGTCTTCCCCATGTTTGACTCCAACATGTAGTGATAGGCTCCGATGCTGGTGCTTGGGTCGTCTGCATCATCCAAAGTGCCCTTGGGAAGGAAGCAGAAATGGAAAGCATCACGGATTTTTCCTCCTCTTCTTTGGGGGTCATGAATGAATCCTGTGGCCCCATGGTGAAACTCCTGTGGTTCTAACCCTTCAGGTGTGAACCTTATAACCATCTCCAGCTGATTTGGGATAAAAGCTTTACTCTCACCATCTCTAAGTGAAGAGGATTTTGAAGTCAGTTTGAATCTAGCTTCTCATTAGAATGTTAACTGATTATATACTCAAAAAGAATAATTATATTAAAGCAGAAATTGCCACATCTCTATAGAGTTTTTGTTGGTAATGGCATTAATGCCACCCTAATGAGCAGCCATGAAATTAAAAGACGCTTACTCCTTGGAAGGAAAGTTATGATCAACCTAGACAGCATATTAAAAAGCAGAGACATCACTTTATCAACAAAGGTCTGTCTAATCAAGGCTATGGTTTTTCCAGTGATCGTGTATGGATGTGAGAGTTAAGAGGGCTGAGTGCTGAAGAACTGATGCTTTTGAACCGTGGTGTTGGAGAAGACTCTTGAGGGTCCCTTGCACTTCAAGGAGATCCAACCAGTCCATTCTAAAGAGGATCAGTCCTGGGTGTTCATTGGAAGGAATGATGTTGAAGCTGCAACTCCAATACTTTGGCCACCTGATGTGAAGAGCTGACTCATTAAAAGACTCTGAGGCTGGGAAAGATTGAAGGCAGGAGGAGAAGGGGATGACAGAGGATGAGATGGTTGCATGGCATCACTGACTCAATGGACATGAGTTTGGGTAGACTCTGGCAGTTGGTGATGGACAGAGAGGCCTGGCTTGCTGTGGTTCATGGGGTTGCAAAGAGTCAGACATGACTGAGCGACTGAACTGAACTGAACTGAATTGAATGAATGGTTGCCCTTCGAGCTATTTTCATCCATTATTGAAATCTTGAAATGCTGACTTGGTTCATAAGATTCTCATCACCAAGCAAATTATGTAATTAACAGGGAAAAAATTTTCCAGTTGTATGGACCACTCATATTTTACCACCGTGATTCTTTTAAAAAAATTTATTTTTTAACTTGAAGGTTCAAGAGAGAGGGGACATATGTACACCTATGGCTGATTCACATTGATGTTTGACCACCATGATTCTCAATGGGAGCTTTTCATAATAGGCTGGTGTTCAATCTGGAGACATGGATTTTGGTTTATATTTTTTCAATTCTGGACCTCCTAATCTTTAAGAAACAAGGTGTGTGGGTGATGGGGAAAAATGAAATTCCCCTTCAATATTTGGTTATGGGGAGTGGCAATAAAAAAGCTAACATGAGCTCTGGAATGGCATTGGGGCCTGCCCTTCAATATCCCATGGCCTTGGATTCCTGAGAAGGTGGGCAATGGCTTTGTAAGACTGAACAAACAACTGCCAGCATCAGATAGCCGCAAATTTATAGCTTTTGAATGCAATAACATTAACACACTACTGCTGAAATATTTATGTTGGCTTTTTAAATATCCCAGAGGAAATCCATCCAGAAGCCTATGAACCATATATATTCTACTTCCTTAGAAATTTCCATGAAAAAAATGATAAATTACATTTCCACTGAGGACCCCTCCCTGCTCCTGAGTAAATTCCACACATATAAATCAGGCATCATTTTCCTAACTTCTCTTCCTCAAAGGCACTTGAAATTTACAGGGCAGAAAAATAAAGGCTTCCTTTCATCCTCAGAGCAGAGACAGACCAGAGCTCCCTGAAGTCTCTCTGCCAGGACAACCATTCTCAGTCCCTGCTGCTCCCCCCTCATCACTTCTCTGTGTGATAAGAGCATTTAAGAGGGGTGAAGGCAGCAAAAAAGGTCACAGCTGGTGGGACAATATCATCTTCCTTATCAATAGCTTCTCCAGAATGACAGAACCTTGACTTGCATAGTCAGGTTAGGGAATCAGGGAATGAAAGTCTCAGATAGGGTTGATCCATGCAAAAGGCGAAGCAGGAGGCAGCTTATCTCTTTGGTAATGCCCTTTGGTTTCTGCACTTTAAGGACATATAGGGAGACGCCTGCCCCAGGTGAGACCCAAGGCTTCCTCTGTGGTGAGAATGGTTTATAGTTTGGAGGTACAAGGATCAGGGCCATCAAATAATTCATGAAGCAAATAATCTGCTCCTAGATTGGCGAGAAAATGTCCTGTCTAAATTTCTAAGACATAGTTTGGCTCTCAAAGCACTTTGCATTTAATTACATCTATTACAGAGATTTCCAGAGTTCTCAGAATAAAGTAATCAATATTAAGTGTGATAATTCTAACATCTAACAAACATTAGGCATACAGCTTTTCTAATAGCTAAGCAGTTAGTGGGTTTCCCTTGTGGCCTAGCTGGTAAAGAATCTACCTGCAATGTGGGAGACCTGGGTTCGATCCCTGGGTTGGGAAGATTCCCCTGGAGAAGGGAAAGGCTACCCACTCCAGTATTCTGGCCTGGAGAACTCCATGGACTGTAGAGTCCATAGGGTTGCCAAGAGTCACACACAACTGAGCGACTTTCATTTCACTTCACTTCAAGCAGTTAGTATTTCCTTAAAAACACAGATTGCAGGACCTCACGCTGGCTGGGGAATTGGCACTTTTAACAGGCGCTTCAGATAATTTTTACGATTAGTCAAGTTTGGGAAAAACTGAATTTCCTTATGTCTGGGTTAAAGTGGTATTCAATTGCATGCATCTTCAGGCCCTAAAAGAATCAGTGCTCCTCAAATAGCAAACACCCAAATAAACAAATCAAGATGGATAATTTGATCCACTTTGACAGCTTGATTAATTGTGATCCAGGAAGGCTAAAGAATCTTGCTGAGACATGGATAGGGAGACAGCCCCAATATCATGATTTTCAATCTAAGTGCTCTTTTTGCTGAAAATTAATGATTTAATGGGAAAAAAAAAAAAACCTACACAGTTCTTAAGAATTTGTAAAAAAAAAAAAAAAAAGTGTACACATTAGCATCTCCCAAGATTCAAAGGCTTCAGTACTCTCAGTATAGCCAGCTCCCCCTTCCCTGGTGGGTACTCACACTGGTGGAGGCGACTGCTTCCTGCACACTCTCCATAATGAATTCCTTGGTGATTCGGCGAGAGGGCAGCTCATTGAAGAGGGAGTTGATTAGGGCCACTTTAGCTGCATCCCGTCTGGCCTCAGCTCTACTTAAGCAGCACTTAAGAAGGGAAGGAGAAAAGGAGTCATTAAAGAATCTGGCATCTCATCATTTCACCCCAACTCAATGGGTCTCTGGACATTTATTTCTATTTATACATTCACTGTCTGCAGCTATTCTTCCATAGCCATTGCTAATCCCCTTGATGATCACGCAGACTTTATTGCAGCCCCAGAGCCCATGCAAATGTCTTGGTTAGTCTTCAAATGTTTTAGTCTTATTTCACAGTCACTGAATGCCTACTGTGTACGAGAGGCTTTCACACTCTGTTAATAAATAATAACAAAAGTAATAATGGCAACTGTTCTGTGCTCAGTGATTGCACTCATTACCAGGGCCCTCCTCAAATCTTTATTTCAGAGAAAAGAAAGTAAACGAAGGAAAACGGGAGACACGTTTAACACAATAATTAAAAACGTATATTCTGGAGTTAAACTCCTTGGGTTCTGATTCCAACTCTGGAACTTACTAGTTGAAAACCAGGGACAAACTTGTCTTGCCATGCTTCAATTTCCTTAGCTCTAAATGGGAATAATGGTGGTCCCTGTGTCATAGGGTTGAGGATAGGCTCAATTCATTAATATAGAGAAAGCACTGAAAATACCCCAAATGTGGTAACACTCTATGAGAGCACCTCAGGCTTATGTTTTTTTAACCTTCAGGTTAGGACCAAGTGGCTTCTGTGAAAGATGGTTTGGGCTTTTTCTCTTTGGTGTTGGATGGCAATGTATAAGCCTTTCAGGTAGCTTCAGGCACCAAAGCCTTTCAAGCTTAGACCTCTCTCAAGGTTTAGGCCACCTGCATTAAACCAGGGGTGTGGAGACTGGGAGAGGTGTCTTTGCAATTATGGATTTGGCTGGAAATTTACAGGATACTGAATTCTGAGTGAGTAGTCTTTCACTAAAGCTTGGGTATCACCTCTTCCAGGAAACTTTCCCTGACCACTCCCAATTGCAGGCTGGGAGGATCAGCATCCATAAGAGGCATATACCGCACTGAAGTGTGATTGTCTACTAGCTCTCTGCCGCCCAGTCCCAGGCTGTGAGCAACCGAAGGGCGGAGTCTTTGACTTCATTAAATCTCTGTCTTTGCACCTGCAACATAGTTTGTTGAATGAATAATTGAATACAGCCTAGGAAATGGAAAGCACCCATCACTAAAGTGACTGACAAAGTATTTAAGAAATCCTCTTAAAGAAGAGAATTTAAGATTTACACGTATTAATTTAAAAAAGTCCCATTTCAATATACCCTTTATTGTATTCATAATCCAGTAATAGAAAAATATACTAACATGTGAATTGCAGAGGGGAAAACTGGCCTTTCAGTTCAGGCGCTCTGAGAGCACTAGTTTTGCCTGAGTGTAGGATATGTTTATTATTCTTTGGAAAATCAGTTCCCTGTTAAAAAGCAAACAGAGTTTTTGCAAATATTACCTGACATCTGTAAAAGCAGCTCATTTTAATAAGAATTTGCTGTATGAAACATACAATAATGCCGTTGGGGTTTTAAAATTTAGAGAATTAGATTCAGATCTGGGCACTCTTATGAAACTTTATATAACTTTCTATCTAAATAATAGCAATTTAAACCATCTTTCATAGAGCGAGACCTAGTAAACACGACTTAGATAAAAGAAGCTATCTATTTTAAATGAGACCAGCTAAGTACTAGATCAAAGGCGCCACATACATTTACAACCAAATGGCATTGCTTCTGAGATCAAAGTGCTGTAGGGCTGAGAGAACAGAAAAAGCCTTTACCCAGAAAGCATGGAAAAGGACTCTGAGACTTACCAGTATCGAGATTTTTAAAGAAGACACATGTCTTTACTTATTTTATTGTTTCAATGTACAGAATCTTTGGTTAAAATGGGGGAGAAAGTGTACCAATTAATAAGTACATAAAATAAAATAAAATAAATTCTGAGCGATCAAAGACTTTCCTTGCTATTGTTCTTTGCATTTCTGAAAGACAAGTACTTCAAAATGTCTATAATGTTAACCAGCCGCTTTCTTTTAAATTTTGGAGCTACAAATCCGAGCCAGTAAAACTACATATTTTTCTTTCGTGATCTTTTAGTGGGAACTCTCAAACTGTAAGGACCTGTGTTTGGACAAGAAATTTGGCCAAAATCAATCTACTTGGCAAATCTAAATCAGAGTGTGGATTCTGCTGTAAGAACAGGCACTATGAGAGTTACCATCAAACAGTGGGAAATGCTGCAAGAAAATAAAATATGGTAAGTGACAGGACGTTTTATTGATGTGTCCAAACTGGTCGTCAAAGACATCATTTGGGGAGTGAATGAAGTATGGTGTTATTTCAAAGCAACTTCCTGCTGGAGTTGGACTCCCCAGGTTGTATGGTTTATTCTTGCTGTTTGTCAGCCAGACCCCAATCATAAATACAGATTTGTAAACCATGGCTTCTCCGCTAACCATTCTTACTTGTTAACACAGAGAGACAACTTCTGTCCTTTGCACTTTGTGAAAGTGCAGGGCTGGAATATTTAATAGTCAAGATCTTACTGAAGTCAGCTGCGGATTTCTTTAGCATGTGGAGCCACATGTTTTTCAAGTGGCTAGAAGACCCCACTCAGACATTTATCTTGGTGCTTGGATGCCTTTCATTTGCTGGTAGATTATAAACAACTATAATCATTTCAAAGCCTCTCAGCTCTAAAAGCCAAAAAAAAAAAAAAAAAAAGAGCATCTGTGGCATTGCTCAGGGAAACTATTTAAAGGTGGGGGTAGCCAGCCTCTGAGAAAACCCCCAGCGATCTCTGCCTCCTGGTATTCACACAGTCCCCTCCCAACTGTACAGGGTTGGTCTGTGTAACCAACAGAATATGGCAGAAGCTATGGTACGTCACATTTGATATTAGGTTATAAAAGGCACTGTGGTCCTTCCTGGTCACACTTGCTTTCTCTCTAGAAGAGTCAGCTGTAGTGTTGTGAGTAGTCCAACTGAAAGGTACACATGCTAAGGATCTAACTAATTCCTACTGCCAAGAGCCTTCTGAGGGAGATTGGAAGCTGATCCTCCAGACCACATCAAGCCTTTAGATGTCTGTGGCTCCAGGCTTGACTGAAACCTCTGGGAAACCCTGGGCCAGAACTACCCAACTAAGTGGCTTCCAGATCCCTGATCCTCAGAAAGAATGAGACAATGAGAAGTTTTGTGGCAATCTGTTACCCAGCCACAGATAGCTAACACAGAAGCTCTGCTCCCATCAGGTAATTGGGAACTTCTTCAGCCCACCCTTGAGGTCTGTCTGTCTTAGTTGCTCAGTCGTGTCCGACTCTTTGCAGTCCCATGGACTGTAGTCGGCCAGGCTCCTCTGTCCATGAGATTTTCCAGGCAAGAATACTGGAGTGGGTTGCCATTTCCTTGAGGCAGAGCTCACTAATAGTAATCCTTGTTGCTGGGTGCTGAGCTAAGCTGTTCCAGGTGGCACTAGTGGTAAAGAACCCACCTACCAATGCAGGAGACATAAGAGGCATGGGTTTGACCCCTGGGTCCAGAAGATCCCCTGGAGGAAGAACTGGCAACCCACTCCAATATTCTTGCCTAGGAAATCTCATGGACAGAGGAGCCTGGCAGGCTATAGTTCACAGGGTCCCAAAGAGTTGAACACGACTGATGTGACTTGGCACGCACACACAAGCTAAGTGTTTTATGTCGATTGTCACGTTTAGTTATCACCACAATCTTGTAAGGTTTATTTTATTGTGATCCTTACTTTTCCCTTGAGAAAACAGAGGTTATGTAGCCCAAAGTCATACAACTTAAAAAATTATCAAAGCAAGATTAAACCCCCTGTCTATCAGACTTGAAGCCCAGATTTTTAACCACAACACTATTCTGCTTGTCACAGAAGTGGTCACCCACTTTGGAATAGAGAAGAGATACAATTTGGCTAAAGTCTCCCAGCATTCCTCAAATCAGTATAGACAGTACTTTGAGTGAGTGAGTGAAGTCGCTCAGTCGTGTCTGACTCTTTGTGACCCCATGGACTGTAGCCTACCAGGCTCCTCTGTCCATGGGATTTTCCAAGCAAGAGTACTGGAATGGGTTGTCATTTCCTTCTCCAGGAGATCTTCCCATCCCAGGGATTGAACCCAGGTCTCCCGCATTGTAGGCAGATGCTTTACCATCTGAGCCACCAGGGAAGTCATACTTTAGCCCAAGCTAGATACTTGGTACTCTGTGGATTGTTTTGACATAAGATTCCAAGAATATCTCCTCCCATTCTCACATGATGAACTCAACTTCTTTTAAAAGAAAAGGCCAAGGAAGAAGCAGTGTAGTATCTCAAGAAACTGTCCTCAGTGATGAAGGCATGTGCTAACAATTATATTAATATCATCTTCTCTCCTATGTCCTTTTGGTTCTTTTCTTCACCTGGACTGTAGGGATGAGGAAAATGGAGAAAGACCAGCTGTGATTAGGACAGGAGATCAACTGTCAGGCCCTGTTACAATTTTCTTGTGCTGTCTGGAATTGTTCCCTTGGTTAAGAATGGAGCCAAGAGACTTGAGAGTTTTACCACACAAATTTTAAGGGTTTTACCTCAACAACTTTAAGATATATTTGGTAACCCTTCAAGAGCAAAAAGTCATTTAAATTAAACTTCTCCGGCTCCACCGGATGAGAAATTCTCCCAAGACCAGCTCCTTCTGGCTCTTTATTTTATTTTGGAGGTGAGATCATTGACAAGCTCCTAGGAGCCCACAGGGTATGTTATAAAGACCGTTGCTAAGCCTCAGCCAACAGTCCAAACCAAAAATTCGCAACCTTTAGTTTTCATGGTGAGATCACCTGGGGAGCTTGATAACATGCACATTCCCAGTCAGAGCTCTTCAGTTGGACCGCAGTGGGGGTCTTCATTTTAACAAGCTTCCCAGGTGATTCTGAGGCAGGTGGATCCAGGACTATCCTTAGAGGAATGTTGCTCTAGCTTCTGTCCGTTCTGTGTCTCATTTCTAATCAGCAGAAGCAGAACCAGATTTCGTGTGGGACCTGAACCTTACACAGTTTGAGGGATTTTGTATGAGAAAAGCAATAAGAAATCACACATTTAAAAAACTGGCCTGTGAGTTTGAAGTAACCTACGCAGCAGAAATCTCACTGGCTTCATGGTCGAGAGGGAGAACAACCTCTGGTCACCACCAAATGTGGGGTTTTCCCCTTCACACCAACTAATTCTCTTATGCCAGCTGGGTATGCTACAGTTCAGTTCAGTCGCTCAGTTTTGTCCGACTCTTTGAGACCCCATGAACCACAGCATGCCAAGCCTCCTTGTCCATCACCAGCTCCTGGAGTCCACCCAAACTCATGTCCATTGAGTTGGTGATGCCATCCAAACATCTCATCCTCTGTCATCCCCTTCTCTGCCTGCCCTCAATCTTTCCCAACACCAGGGTCTTTTCCAATGAGTCAGCTCTTCGCATCAGGTGGCCAAAGTATTGGAGTTTCAGCTTCATCAGTCATTCCAATTTTCACCCAGGACTGGTCTCCTTTAGGATGGACTGGTTGGATCTCCTTGCAATCCAAGGGATCCTCAAGAGTCTTCTCCAACACCACAGTTCAAAAGCATCAATTCTTCGGTCCAAATCTCACATTCATACATGACCACTGGAAAAACCATAGCCTTGACTAGACGGACCTTTGTTGACAAAGTGATGTCTCTGTTTTTTAATATGCTGTCTAGGATGGGTATGCTACAGTTTAACTCAATTCTGAAACTGTCCACCTGGAAATAGCATCAAATTCCATAGATGGTTCTGTCCTACCAGATGACCCCACTTCAGGTACCAATCACACAAGTCCAGGCTGTCCCCTGTGTTTCTGACCAAACTGCTAAAAATGACAGATTCCACAACTCCTTCCTCAGCATCCATCATTTGCTAGAACAGTTCAGAGAACTCACAAAAATTAGTTAACTACTAGATTATTGATTTGTTATAATAAGATACAACTCAGGAACAGTCAGAGAAAGATGCATAGAGCGAGGTGTGTGTGGAAGGACTCCGTTGCTTCCACACCTTCTCCCAGCACCAACAACCTAGAAGCTCGCTGAATCCCACCATTTAGAACTTGTATGGAGTCTTCATAACATAAGCCTGATTGATGAAATCTTTGGCCACTGGTGGGTGCATAAATCAATCTTTAGCTCCTCTCTGTTACCAGATCAGAGGTTGGGGCTGAAAATTCTAAACTTCTAATCATATGGCTGATTTTCCTAGCAACCAGCCCCCATCATTAGGAGCTTCCCCAAAAGCCACTTCATTAACATAAACTCAGGTGTGGTGTAACCCTTTATTTGTTATGAATACTAAAAGATAAAAATAAATAAATAAATAAATAAAAGATACCTTTATCACTCTTATCACTTAGGAAATCCTAGGGGTGTCAGGGGCTGTTGGGCAGGGACAAAACCAAATATATATGTCATTATGAATCTCAATATTGCAATAGTATATCCACCTCTGCTAACATGAAACAGCCTAATTTCTCACTAGAGAAATTACTTTTACACAAAAGTTAGGGACAGCAGCATTCAGGTTGGAAAAAAAATCATTTATGACTGTTCTAAAATTAAGCCTTTAGGAAGTATATAGGCACTTCTAACTTAACTGAAGTCTCAATATTCCTTTTTACTCAGCAGTTCTTATTTCTTCATGATAATTTTCCATGTGTCATACTATACAACAGAAAAATTAAACCAAGATTTATTTGTGGGTCATTGGGCTGTCCTGAAATAAAATGGTAGTTGGTTCATTTTTTAGGATGTACAGAAATTTTTAAAGTTCAGTGAAATAAAATTTCAGCAGGCATGTATATATTGTAAACATAGAAATGCCCAATAAGATACTAGTTTCATTGTTAATTATTGATAAAATAAAAATTGAAATTATTATAAGTGCATTACTACTCACAGAAACATTTTCAAGCCAGGATGACACAGTTTATATTCTGAATATTAACTTTCCTAGTATTCTTCATTTTATTAACAGTTTTTCCCATGCTTTGTATTAGAACATGTATTGAGTGACTGTTTCTGGATACTAATATTTTTCTGTCCATATACCCCAACTATAGGGCTTTCAAAAGAAAGTCTGTGAAAAGATATCAGTATAAGTGACTTTTCTTCATGTTAAACAATAGACTTTTTAGAATTTTTCACATTTGCATTTTAAAGACATCAAGAAAAATTAAAGTGTGCAGATCCCAAATCAAGTTAGGTATCCTTTATTCTGTGCCTACCAGTGGTAGCTGAGGAGCTGAAAAGTGGTCGGTAAGGAGCAGGTTTTTTGAAAAAGACCCGTCATGTAGTATACATTTGACAGACTGTGTCTACATGTAGACTCAAAGCTGAAGACGCCGTCTTCTCTGGGGCCAGCAGCAGGTCAGTGTTGTTTCGTGGCATTTGCTCAATAGCACGTTGGACCCAAGGGGCTCTCCCAAGCTGGGACTTTGCAGGTGGCAAAACCAAATAAACGGACTCTGTGCGAGGTGAGAATTCTTGCCCGGGCTCTTTAGGCTGTCAAGCCTGTCATTCAGGTGGTGGGGGGCACTTGCTGGTGTGACTCAGAGTCCAAGTCTCAGCAAGTGACTTGCAGAGTTTGTGTGTACGGCCTGCCAGCTCTGGTCAGTGTCACCAACACCTCGGTTTCATCCTGACAGCAAGCCATCAGCACAAAGAATGCCACACAACCCAGGCCCTGATGCTAATTGTCCCCCTTTCGGTTCTTTAAGACCTCGACTGCCCTGGTCTAAGCATGAACATGTGCATGTGGTCCAATTTATTTAATTGTAGATATATTAGCTTTTTTTTTTTCTTCCCAGATGGTGATGAGAAAAAGGGCAACCGTTAAGACTCAATCACCCAAGTTAATATAGTGTCTCTTCCCCCTTAGGT
>SJXQ01003677.1:283670-414391 GCA_006408695.1 Aepyceros melampus | reverse complement strand
GGGGGCGGGGCGGGGGGGGGGTTTGATGGTCTTTGCTAGGTGTGGGGGAGGGGCTGGTCTGGGAGTCCAATTTTCAGGGAAAACTCACCCAGTTCCTGTCAACTGAAAGAAACGTTTCATGCACATGGTGGGTCAGAATGTTATTTTTATAATATAAACCACCTGGCCTCCTCTTCCTTTACCTCTGCTGCAAATGCTATTCTACGCACATACCTAGACCCAGTCCCTGGCAACTATTACAAAACCATGTTGTGTTTGGCTCCTGGAGGTTTTTTTTCTTTTCTTCTTATTCTTTTTTTCAAGTTAAGGTGAAGACAAGATGGATTGATCAGGGCTCAAAGTTTTGGTTTATTTTTACAGTTGCTTTGATGTAAGAGGACTTGGCTCTGATTGTGTGGAGAGAGATGCAGGGATGGGGTGGGGAAAGGTGAAGTCAGCCTTTCTTCCTCACTCAGCAACTCCTAAAGACTGTGAGCATCTTCCTAAAGTTTAACAGCAAAGGCTGGGGAACCCCTCTGGAGATTGTCCCAAGTCTATTTACCTGGAACCTTTCTCCAAGCATTATCTTTCACTATATGTGGAGGTTCTATTAGCAACAGCATTATGTGACTATCTCCATTTACTTTGCTTGATGAAAAGTCAGCAAAGAGTTCTGGGTGATAACCAGGTCTCATTAAAACAATACTCACTTCCAGTTTCACCAGCAAGCCATTAAAGCCTGGATCATTAGCTGACATATGACTTTCAAATCGGAAGGGGTTTTAACTAATCTTCCTATCTTTGAGTCTCATTAGTTGCCAAACAGGATGCTTTCCTGTGGAGATTTCTACCAGGAATACCTCCTTTAGAAGTTAAGTTACATTGCATAGCATGTCATGCGTCTGCGTCAAGGTATACAAATCTAGGGACAGAGAAAAAGTCATGGCTGATTTCAAACAGTAATAGTTGACATTAAAACAGCATTAGTGCAAGGCAGTAGTCTCAATTTTATGGCAGGAACTAAATCTTTCTTTGGAGCAGGGAATGTTAAGGCTGGGCCTTATTTAATAATCAGTAAAAAGAGAACATTACAATTCCATTTAGCCATGACTATGAATTAATCAAATTTTCTCCTAGTCCTTCTCTCTTGGGAAAAACTTAATTTTATAAACTTAGTTCATTGTGATTTAATACTTTAAAACAAAAAGGAGAATCATGCAACTTATGAAAGTCTAAAGTATGTTTTATATCTGATAGTAAAGTGCGTTATTGCCTGAAAAATGTTGTTGCTCAGTTGCTGTCATGCCCAGCTCTTTGTGACCCCATGGACTGCACATGCCAGGCTTCCTGTTCTTCACTATCTCCCAGAGGTCGCCCACGCTCGTGCTTATTCAGTCACTGATGTCACCCAACCGTCTCACTCTCTGCTGCCCTCTTCTCCTCTGCCCTCAATATTTCCCAGCATCAGGGTTTTTTTTTTTCCAATGAGTCAACTCTTCACATCACGTGGCCAAAGTACTGAAGCTTCAGCATCAGTCCTTCCAATGAATATTCAGGGTTGATTTCCTTTAGGGATTGACTGGTTTGATCTCCTTCCTGTCCAAGAGACTCTCAAGAGTCTTCTCCAGCATCAGTTTGAAAGCATCAACTCTTTGGCACTCAGCCTTCTTTATGGGTGGTGGTATGGAGTAATGTTCTAGAGTCAGGGGAGGACTTGAATCCTAGTCCTGATGATGTAGGCGTGTGCTTTTAGGTGCTCTGTTCACTCTTTTTGAGCCTTAATTTGAACATATATACTTTTGGGGAGGGGTGTGGGCTAGAGATACAATGGGCCTAAAAATAACTAAAACAAATGAAACATACCTATCCTTCTTTTGAGTAGTATGTACCTTGGAAAAGTAATTTTTCCAGGTGACGGGCTGTAGAAAAGTAGTCTTTCCAGGCAAAGGCTTTGGTGTGAAAACCAACTGGCATAAAAATGGAAGGCCTCTCACAGACAGTGCTTTGGAAGAAGCTCATCTGCTCTGAGTGTTTTCGCATTTAACCTCTCCCAACTGTGGCCTTGTTACACAATGCCATATATTGGTTGAAAATGAAAAGAAAAAACCAATCAACATATTTTTATGGAAATATTAAATGTCTCAATTTTATATGGTGCTTGGCATGATACAAAAAGCCCAAGTACCACAAAATAGGTGAAAAAAAAAAGTATGGTACCACAGTGAATTAGCGTTGTAAACGTCAAATAAATTAAACTATCACATCAATGTTTTAGCCAGGGGATACATTTTTATACAATCAAAACTCATATAGATAAATAATCACATGGTGTAGTATTATAAGAATAAAATGCACTAACCCAAATCATTCTAGCAGACTATAGGGAAGACTATGTCATTGGCTGGAAAACAAAAACTTGAATCACAAAACTTTTAATCAAAATATAAAATAAGAGAAAATACTCAATTAAGTTCCCCCTTTTGGATTTGGAAACAAAAACAGCTGCTGAAACAATGAGTGGCTTTCCTTCTGAGTTCATCAAGAGGGGAGCCAGACATTGAGCTGATGGCTCTTGTGTTGCTCTTATTGTAAAAAGTGGAAATTATTGCAAGTTTTCATGGTCATGATATGTGGCTAGGGAAGGATTAACTGCCTAGACAAAAACGGCATGGAGAGAATACATCCAAAAGGCATGAATTCATACTTAATGCCTGCAGTATTAGAAGATAGTTTCTTTTATAAAAGACAATAAGCACTAATGTGTTTCAGTATAACTTTCTAAAAGAAAAATAGTTTTGTAACAATAGATTGTTTTATTTATTGTTTAGAAATTCAAAAACAAATCATATTTTCACTTCTCTTTTTCTATACCAAAGTAGTTTATGAAGGCATGATTAAAAGGCAGATTTATGGTTGATTTATCTCCCTCTGGCTCTCTGTTTTTTAGGGGATTGTGGCATCAAAACTAACTGAAAATTCTTCAATTAGTCTTCTTGGACACAAGCCTCCCGTTTACTTCAGTGGGAGGTTTCTTTTCATAAAACCAGTGGTTTGTGTCCACCAGAGCCTTTTGACTGCTTTCCTTTGATTAATCAGAAGACTAAGCTCAGTCTGAATACCGCTTTTCTAAAGAATGAATGGGCGTAATCTCTTAGAGCTTTTATGAACCAGAAGGATTAATCCTGCAATCTAGTCCCATACTCCACTTCAAGTATTTTCAATTACTTGGCACCATTGGAGGTGACGTCCATGGCTCAGTAAGAAGGCTACTGCTGGCATAATGATTTCTCCATGTCCCAGCACATGGTCTGGCGTTAATAATCCATCGTGAAATGATTTGCAATGCACAAGGGTGACATTTGATTATGTGAGAGGCATTGCAGGAATGAGCGTGTAGGCTCTCACAGACCAACTGCTGGCAAAAAGATGATGAAATGTTATGTGGTGCAAATAGCATTTAAGGTGGTTTCTGAAGAACCAAGAAAAGTGTAAGGACATTGCTTTTGGAGAAATTTTCTTTTTCTCTTTTTTCCTTCCTGGTTTTCCTTTCTCAAATCACATTTTTGGGGACCAAATGGGTTAAGATTTGGCAGCCAATCACCCAAGCACATTTTCAAAACATATTTGATTCAGGAAATTCTGGATCTTTTAAAGCAAGGATGTTAACAATCCTCCTGAGAACCTTAAAATATGATGGTTTAAACATAAGGAAAAGGAAGCCCTGAAATGATCAGAGAAATCACCAAGAGGCCGCCTTGCTGAAGAGTTCAGTTTTTAAAATTTTGTTTCCTATTTTTCAGAGACCACAAGGAGGATGGTAAATTTACTACATATGGAAAGTCTTACCATTTGGGATAGAAATTTATGGGATGATTGGGAAATTCATAGTTCTCAAGGCAGCAAATACAAAAATAAAACATTAAAATTTCTTAGACTTACATCCTCTAGATCCATTCACAGATCTGTCAAATGTATTATATTTTAAGTACATTATAATAAATGTAGTTATTACATATGAACAAACATAACACATCCCTGGGTGTGAGTATGGCCAAATATTGGTGATGTGAGATTGTGGGTGGAGGAAAAGTTACTTTGCATAAATGAAATTCAAAGAGAATTAGAAGATTTTTTTTTAAGTCAATAAGTTAAAATTAATCTACTTTACAAATTAATCACAGACAGGAACACAATAATATCAGCTGACTTTAATGTTACTGATTTTTCCTTCCTAGCCCACCATCTTGCAGAGTTAGGTGAAATACCTTAGTTGATGTATTATGTTGTATATAATAGTATATACAGTTTTGTATATCAGTCAATAGTGATACTTTCTGAAAAAGGACAAATATAAACTTCATTGATTTTTTTTTTGATTTGTTATTCATCATTTAGCTATTCATTCAACTTCCCTGGTGGTTCAAATGGTAAAGAATCTGCCTGCAATGCAGGAGACCTGAATTTGCTTCCTGGGTTGGGATGACCCCTTGGAGAAGGGAATGGCTACCCACTCCAGTATTCTTGTTTGGAGAATTCCATGGACAGGGGAGCCTGGTTGGGCTACAGTTCATCAGGTTGCGAGGAGTCAGACACGACTGAGCAACTATCACTTTTTTCCTTTTCAATAACATTTATTAGGCACTTACTATATGCAAAACACAGTACTTGACATTTTAGCGATATAAGGATAGAGACTCTGTCCCTGAAGCACTTACGTTGTATTACAGAGACCGAACATGCACGTAAGTAGCTGTTGTTGCTGTTTAGTCACTAAGCCATGTCTCACTCCTTTGTGACCCTATAGGTTGTAGCCCACCAGGCTCCTCTGTCCATGGGATTTTCCAGGCAAGAACACTGGAGTGGGTTGCCATTTCCTTCTCCAGGGGATCTTCCTGACCCAGGAACTGAACTCAAGTCTCCCGCATTGTAGGCAAATTCTCTACCGCTGAGCCTACAGGGAAGCCCCATAAGTAGCATAAGATAAAAAACATTAAATACTAGAAGAGAAACAAGGATAACTGCTTTGGAAAATCAGAGGAGGTAGAGACTTCTAATAGGAAAATTCAGGGAAAGTTCATGGAAAACATGCTATCTGAGTGAAGTCTGAGAAGGCAGGCAGGGTTTAGACATGAAGAGAAGGCGGTGATAGAACTTCATAACTAGGTCACACTCACAAATGTCTTTCTTATTTATCTTTTCAAAGATATAGGTTTTGATTTTGTTCACCAGGTTTGCCAGTTTTGGCCTTATTTCATATCAGATCCTCCAAAGGTATCCTGCATATAAATCCAATCTGCCTTAAAACAAAACAAAATCCCCACAAACAGTGAAATCAATGACGAAAGTCCTTTGATCATGAACAGAATGTGGTCCCTAAGTCTCATACAGTCACAGAGCTGTGTAACTTTTGTTATGAACTTTCTTGGAATATGGTGGGCCATTTCAATATGAAAATCTGTGCTGCTTTAACTCAAAGAAATTTTCTTTGTATTTATTTGTATTAATACAAATAATTCTTTGTATTTATCTCTTAGTATTTATTTCGTCCCCTTATTTCCTTTCTCTTTCTAGAATGCTTATTAATGTTTACCTCCAGGATTAGTCCCACGTTTCCTGTCCTGTCTTTTTTCCATCTCTTTGTCTTTTTGCTCTAAGTTCCAGAAAATTTACTTGGTTGTTTAGTTTTTACTTTGTTATCCTTTATCGGTTTGTCTGTGATCTATGTCTACTCATCTATTTATTTACTTTTTTATTTTATTGTTCCAATCTGGAGATCACATTTTAAATTTCCTGTTTCCTGCTTGCTTCTTTTTTCATAGCTATTTTAGGGATACTTATCTTTTCATAATTTTCTGAAGATACTTTTTGTAACACTATTTTAGGTACTCTGCTGTTTGAATTGTTTCTGTTCTTTCATTTGTTTGCCTTTTTTCTTTTGCTTTTCTTCCAATGTTTGGTGATCTTTAGATCTTTGACATTCATGGACAAAAAAATAAAACCCAGATTATTTAAGCAGCTGGCAAGACCTTTCCCTGTGGCTGAGTAGGTCTGTTTTCTGAGGAGGCCTCCCCTGAATGGAAGTCTGATGCAAGCTCTGTATGAATGGGCAGCCTTCACCTTGAATGCTTAGCGACGGACCCACAGACTCACAAGGATTAGAGAATCCTCTCCTCAGTTGCTGCCTTTCTTTCCCCTCTCCTGTCCCTCATTCATGCCTAAGTGTCCAGGGTTACATCAAGTTCTGTTTTGAAGCTTCTAGACCACTTTCAAATCATCCTCACCAGGCAATTCACTCTGACTAGTCAGAGGTAAAAACCTACTGCTGACCACAGCACAGGGCAGAAGAAGGCAAGACCCCACTGGCTGGCAGTGCCGAGTTTTGAAAGCTATTCTTTAAAATTACCCCACGCTCCTGTCAGAGTAAGTCTTCTGAAACATGCTTGAATATATCTTGCACCTGGTCAGAATCTTTCAAGGGTTTTGATTTTATACAGAATAAAACTTATTCTTCATTGCAAAGCATGAAGGCACAGCTTGATGTGAGAGCCTAACCATCTTCTACCATTTCACTGCCACAGACACACTTAGGCTCCTCACATTCTGAAAATGCTTGTGGTTCTCTCACTCCATGCCTGTGTACACTCTGTTTGCTAGGCTGAGAATGTCATCTTGCCTTCACCAATTGGCAAAGACACCCTCAATTGCACATCTCCATTTGTGATTGCTTCCTGTGAATCTTTTTTTGACTTTCCCTAGGCAGACATAGGGTTGTGGGTCTTTTTATTAAACTACATCTTCCCTTCACTCCACAAAGGATTTGAAATAATATAAAACAGATACATGGTAACAGGATGAAATAAAATGAGAGAGGCACACCAAGTTCAAAGGAAGGGTAAAGGTAGAAATATAAATAACATCAAGTATGAGATTAGTCCTAAAAATTATATGATGCAAAGTTTTATAGATTTATACTACAAAGAGATACACTGAAATCTTGCCTCTGAACTTCTTAGTTGTCAAAGCTAAGAGGGAAAGTTGAGTTCTTCTGAGTTTCACATTGTCCATAAACTATAATTGAGGCATTTTTGCCAGCTATTGAAAATTAAGAAAGTTTACTATACCAAAGGGCTATTTACAAAGGTGATTGGTAAACTGAGAAGTTCTTACCTTTATGCCTTCACTGACCCTCGAATATAATGATGTAATTTCTATAACTTTTTTTGTACATTTCTTTCCTCAAAGTATGGACCATATATCCTCATTACTTGGCCCAGTGCTTGATATTTCCTAGTCACTCAATGAGTATTTGTTGCACACCCTGGAGAGTCAGATGCTGATTGTTTGTACAAACAGTCTAGGGGTACAACTAGAAAGGTATCACCATTTATACCCCTTTCAGAACATAATAAAGAATTAACCAACTAGAAGAATCTTTATACTGACGATCAGAACAATACTTGGAATACCTCTATAACCAGATAAACACATTGCACGTATATCTCATATGACTCCCAACAAACCCCATGGGTATTATTCCCTATCTCAAAATCAGGGAAATAGATAAACATTTCCCCAAGGTCTACAGGTATTCAGAGAACTTGTGATTAGCACAGGTGCCTGAACCCAGCCCTGTGATTCTCAACCTTTGCTGTAGGTTCATGCTCTGGTATGCAGTAGATTGATTACTATTTGATTACAAATTTCATGAACATGAAGACTTTCTACTGATGGAAAGGCCCTGATGGAAGCACTTTGCCCAAGTTCCTTTGTTCTTTAAGGCTTATTCCAAAATGTTTGAGGGAAAAGGCAGCAGCTATCAGGCAAATAAAATGCTATAAAATTCATTTTCTACAAAGCAATATCAGGGGATAGCACCCTAATTAAAAACTACTCAATGTAGAAGCCAGAACCTCTGACCAATTTTTCTCTTATGTAATGGAATATGGCACAACTTTTTTTCATTACAACCAAGAAAACGTAACAATGTTACCATTTTATAAAAAGGCTTACTCTATGTTATCTCCATCAGCTTTCACGATCGGTTTATGGTTTCTTACCTGAAAATTGCCAAAACAGCTTCCCCCTGGGAGGGTCACGTAACTCACGTAGGGTGGCCCCGGAGACGGCAGCGACTCATAGACCACCACGCCTTCACTCGGGAACGTGGCCCTCTGCTGCTGCTTGCTTTCCCAAAATTCCTGTAACATCGACACAACATTCACTGAAAGAGACAAGAAAAATAATCAGTAATTAAGGGTGGACATACCCTGGCAAAAACAATATTTTATTTGTGAGTTGGATCGTGTAACATGTCATTTCCAGTGTAAGGAAAACAGAGTATGTGTATGTCCTGGTGGGGTGGGGGTGGGGTGCTTTCAGTTGTGAAAGAGGCAAATACTGTTTAACACAAAAGTGCTTAATTTTCATGAGCATGGCTGAAGGGGTTTGGCACCATAATTCTAATGACATTGCAGCCTGTTAAAATCACAATTTAATTTTCAATATCAAATTAAAAAATCTCTTCCTTGTTTGAAAATTTTCCTTAAAAATTCTGTCCAGAGCTATGATTATCCATGAATCCCATTTCTCATAGATCCTTAGACCTGCAAAGGGAAAGCTAAATTCAAAGGTAAAAATACAGGCAATGAAACTTTCATTGGAACTCACCTATTTTAAGATTTAAGAGGAGAAAAGCAGAAAGAAGAAAACCCTTTCATGCTCCTCTCCACCCTAATCTAAAGGAGAAAGAAAGCAATTGTGTAATGAGCAAGAGGCTGAGGGAAAAGTAAAACCCAAACTGTAAGTGAAACTAACAACATGGAAACCTTGTTAAGGACCACGTCTGTTAGATGACTTCAGAAAACATAGTAATGGCTACAGCCATGTGTTTTGGATTAAATGACCTGTGATAGCCTGCAGAAGTTCCAGATCAAATTAGGCTGGTTTGTTTATCCTCTACTGCAAACTGAATTGTGGAAATTAACAAGGATAATAGAATTGTAGAGGCAAAGGAGACTCTATAGGTCACGCCGGCGAAACTCTGCTCGATGCCCGAATTCCTTGCACAGCTCCACTGACAGCTGCTCATCTGCCCTGATTCTGAACATGTGGAAGGACCTGGTACTTGGCACCTCTTAAGGTGGACCATCTCAAATGCTAATGGTTTTAACTATAAAAAGGTCCTTTTGGGGAACGAGCTGAAATCTGCCTTCCTATAATGTTCCTGCAAGCGGGCTATTTCTCATTTCTGGGACTCTGACCTCAGAGAAGTTAATCCTCATCTTCACAAGAAAACCCCCTACGCACTTGAAGGTGGCATAGGAAACATGTTGTTTCTGCCTACCTGGCATCTGCGTTTCCTTTTTGTAGGAATAGCCTAAAAGCTTTCTTTAATGAACCACCTTTCTTTCAATCATGTCTTCTCCAGGGCTGAAGGATGGATTTACCTCAAAGTCAAGTCACTTAGGGTCAATAATTTTTGTTGGGAATAGTGGAAGACTGGATTCTCCTTTTTCACTACATTGTTGGGGGTATGAGAGAGAAATGTGGTGCTGCCCAAGTAAGGAGGAAATCATGGCTGAAAAGAAAGCCAGCATAGAGCAGGGCAGAACCAAGAGACAGGGAAAGAAAGACTAAGTTCTCATGTCATAGTCTGAGCTCCTGAACCAACACAACTGCTTTCTCCTTAAGCCATTTTGAATTGGTGTCTCTGACTTGTATATGAAAGCATACTAACGTAGAAAGCTCTCAGGTTTCCTCAAGTCCTAGATTAAATAGCTTTTTTCTTTCAAACATCCTTTGTGTAGTATGGTGTCTAGGCCCTTTGACATCCTCCTGATATATTTCTGAATATATGTGCTTCAAAATGTAGGGCTTTGCTATTTTGCAGGAAATCAGGAGAGTCACAGTTTGATCTGGAGGCAAAAATATTTCACAACCACCTTCTAAGCTGTTGAATAGAGCACGTGGCTCCTTTACTTCATCCTTAGGTCACTGATCAGCTTCCAGCTTTACAGGGCATAGTTCAGGAAAATTATCGAGACGCCTGAGGAACTGGGTGTCTGTATATATTTAAGAACTGCAGTTTTTAGTATTTAAGATGTATTTTGGGAAATAAACCAGGAAATATAAGACTGTCAGGGGAGATAATTGAATTAACCAAAAAAATGTATGCTGATTGGTCAAGGTGAGCTTAGTAATTACAGATGTTTTTCATTCATTCAGAAATATTTGAAGTGATATTTTCTACCAGTTGACGTCACTCAGAATTTTATTTCCTAAATTGTATTTCTGCTCCCTAACTTCCACTCCCTCCCATGTCCAGGAAAACAAATATTTTTTGAGCGAGCTGATCCATCTTTCTACTTATAGGTGATCTCCAGAATTCAACAGTGATGTCTTAAAGATTAAAGCAGTGATGTCTTGAAGCCTAAAACCAAAACCAGCGGTCTGTTGCTCTGATAGCAGCAAGGGCCATTAGGCTGCTATTTTAAGTTAGTTCATTGCTGAATGATGTTCAGCTAAGACCTGGAGTAAGAAGATGAAGACTCATACTTATCTAGGTAAAATGAACACAAGAATTTTGGCATGTAAAACTGTGCGGATTAGAGTTCAAAGTACATACTAAGTAAAATTTATGGAGGAATAAAAGTAGCAGTTTTCAGATCTTTTATTCTGCAACTTTGAAGGATTTCTTTGATGGTCTTATGTATGTCATCACCTCTGAAAAGTGCAACACATGTACACGGACACACACAACTCATCTTTCTATCTCTATCTCCTCTTGTCGACTGGAAAACCAGATGAATGGAGTGCAGAGGGAAGAGGGCCAGCTTGTTGTTTGGAATTCCCAAGATCAGCATATCTGAAGATGCTTTATTTATGAAGCACATGCTTCTTTATTTTTTTGAGGTAGTAACAACAAAGTTCACAGACAGCGTCAAAGAGAACGCTGGCAAAGGGTCAAGTATGCTGAAGAAAACCACCCAAATTTGAGGAAAGGCCTCATGGCACAGTTTAGGCTCCAGCTGCAGCTGCACCTTCACGGACCAGCCAATGACCCTGACTTTCATGTTACAAACTTAGGCCACCAAGCAGGCAATGTCTCTCCTTACACGTAGGGACCCATCTGTGCAAGTGCTCAGGTCCACCTTTTCCTTCAGTCTCACATGAATTCGTGTTGCTTCTACTGGTCATTCTCTTGCCCTTCTATTTTTAAATGTTTTCTTCTCCTCACTGCTTCTCAGCAGCCATATGTATGCCCAAGACAACAATAAATGAATAATCAATCAAAAGAAGTACTCGACCTTGGGACTACTTTTGGTTACTAGTTATTCAAATTTTCTCAATATAGCCCAAGCTGCTGGAAAGAATATTCTGTATTACTCTCTCTGCTTCTCTATCTTCCCTTCTTTTTTAACCCACCACAATCTGGCGTTCTGCTACATTAAGCTTCTGAAACAACTCTGGCAAATATCACTAATTCTGCTTTCAGTCCGTATTTATTTGATCTCTAACTGCATTTGACAGAGCTGATAAATTTCTTCTAGAAACTGTCATATCCCCAGCCTTTTTTGCACTATATTCTCCCTGTTTCTATCATTTCTTCTGAGTCGTTTTTATGGGTCTCTCTTCCTCTGCTCACCCTTCACGGTGTTTTGCGTGAGTCTTGTTTGCCTTCGTCTTTTCTTGCTTCACTCTGTTGCTCTTGAATGACAGAGCCTGTTTCTGTTCATCCATCTACCATAATACATGCCAACGGTTACATTCTCCTGTAACTTCCGCTTTGTTAGCAGATCTTTCCATTTGTTTGTTGCTTAAATTCAACATATTGCTCAAACTCAACCCATTTTCTTTTCCAAAAACTCTTTTCCTGAGCCACTTAAAAAGTGATATTATCATCTACCCAGTCACAGAAATCAGAAAACTGACAGGAACTTTCAACCTAATTTCCTCTTTCCAGACCTAATAAGGGCTCGAGTTCTATCACTTCCATATCCCCATGTCTCTGATCACCGCTTCCTCTCAGTTAATATTGCCATTGCTTCTTGGGTTCACATCTCACCATACATACCACAGTACCCTCCCGACTCCAGCCACCCTCCTGTCTAACCCATCCTCAGCTGTTGCCAGGTAATCTTTCGGAACCTTATGGCTGATTAAATCACTCCCATCTTAAAATCCTTCTGTGAGTCCCTCATTACCTGCAGAGCAAATAACTCCTTGGCAAGTCATAGAAGGCCCTATGTCTTGATTCTCTTTCTCATTCCAAACTTCTCTCCTCAAATCAAATCCCAGGCCTCCCTCTCTCTCATGCTTTTTATGCTACTGGCAAGCCCCTTACTTCTATCCGCCCTCTTGAATGCCTTTCCATTCTCTGTCATCTTCCTGGCTGGCACCTACTTATTTTTTTTTTTTTTAAAGATCTACCTCCAGCAATAGCTTCTTAAAAATGAAAACAAACCCCAAATAATCTCTAAACTCTTCCCCTGGAAACTGCAGTTCCCTGGATAGCATGGATATTACTTGGGGACTTGTTAGAAATGCAGGGTCTCAGGCCCCACCCCAGGCCTATTGAACCAGAGTCTACATTTTTAACAAGATTCTCAGGCAATTTGATGCACATTAAAGTTGGAGAAGCCCTGGGTAAGGTAGGAAGAAGTTGCTCTTCTCGTCTCCCTTATCACGTGCCTATTGTATGCCAGGTATTAGGCATTCGTGCCTATTGTATGCCAGGTATTAGGCATTTTCTCATTTAACTCTTACAACACCTTCTAGAAATAGGTATTATCATCTGCAACTTAGAGATAAGAAGTTAAAAGATGCTCAGGGTACAGTCCAGTCACACAGCTATTAACTCTCAGCCTTGGGATTTTTAATTGCATTTGGTCTGGATATATAGTCTCGCTCTTTACTCATTCTGAGCCATTCCTAATTAAAATGGAATG
Source organism: Aepyceros melampus (assembly GCA_006408695.1). Taxonomy (NCBI): domain Eukaryota; kingdom Metazoa; phylum Chordata; class Mammalia; order Artiodactyla; family Bovidae; genus Aepyceros; species Aepyceros melampus. Next base: position 401,465 of record SJXQ01003677.1, on the reverse strand, counting down.
TAAGTTGTTTTCATGCGTGTCTACACCTATCAGGAGGATTTTAGAAGCATAATAAATGTTGGTTGAATAGCTGATGCCGTTAAAGTTACGCAAGATGTGCTGCCTTTGTGAAGCTGTTGGCAGGGAAGGTGTAGGAGACTCCACAAGAATTACTTCACCGACCACTTTCTATGGACCATTGTTCTGATGCTTGTCTTTGGCAGTCAAACAAAGCAAAGGGTTAATGTTTGTATTTCTCCATGCACATGATATGACACATTGCCAGCTTGGAATTGTCACAGTGAATGTCAGTCTGTGTCCTGTGAACAGGTGTCCTGATCAACCTTCAGCCAATATTCTGCTCTGGCTAAAAGCAACACTGTAAACACCCAACAGTCATGGGCTTCAGAAGGGGCTGTGATAAGTCTCACATTCCAGTCCCTCCTTTCAAGGAAAAATGACTAAAGGAGAGACCACAAGAGGAACAATAGCGAATGATAAAAGACTGAGGAAGAGTTTGGAACCGGTTTCCCGGGAAGAGGGGCATGAACACAAGTCAAGGTCAAGTCTCTCTGCCTGATTGTGCCTTCTCCTTGAGGGTCAGGAGCTATAGTCTGGAACACATATTTTTTTTGGCTATGCATTATTTCTCCCAAAGTTTAGTGAAATTTTTGAAGAGTTTCTATATTGTTTGAATGGACACTAAAGGAAAAGGGCTTTTATTCATAAGCCAGGACAAGATACACTAATCATTCACGGGGAGCCTAGACACCAGACAGGAAAGAGGCAGTGAATCCTGAGCTGGAGATCCAGAGAAATCAGATGGGTAACAACCTGGCTGATGCTGGAGTCAGGATAAGCTGAGCGACCCTCCAACTTCAGGATTTAACACTCATAGGCCATCCATAGCTCTTGCCTTTGAAAAGGCTACCAATATTTAACTGGAAAAATTACTATACAGAAATAGAATATCAAATGGCTGAGGCTGGGGGTATGAGAGGAAGTGGAAGGAGAGAGAATTGTTGGGGAGATCCTAGGAATGATAGCATGAAATCCAGTTCCTTTTTGTGACTTCTATCAGATTATAACATCTGAGAGTGAAAAAAAGAAAAAAACAAAATAACCCCTGAGTTGACTTTGCACATCGGACTTCTTCATCACACTCCATTGCTCCACACTGCCTTCTCCACACATGTAATAGACCCTGTTCTGCACTAAATATTTGTGTCTCTCACACATTCATATGCTGAAGCCCTAACTCACAATATGATGTTATTAGAAGGTGGGGACGCAGGGAGATAATCAGGTTTATTTTAGGTTACGAGGGCTGAAGTGAAGTGAAGTCGCTCAGTCATGTCCGACTCTTTGCGACCCCAAGGACTGTGGCACACCACACTCTTCCATCCATGGGATTTTCCAGGCAAGAGTACTGGAGTGGGTTGCCATTTCCTTCTCCAGCGGATCTTCTTGACCCAGGGATCGAACCTGGGTCTCCCACATTGTAGGCAGACGCTTTACTGTCTGAGCCACAAGGGAAGTCCTTATGAGGGTTAGATGTAACCTTATGAGGTTAGATGTAAAATAATAGCTCAGTTGGTAAAGAATACACCTGTAACGCAGGAGACCCGGTTCGATTCCTGGGTCTGGTAGATCCCCTGGAGAAGGGATAGACTACGTAATCCAGTATTCTTGGGCTTCCTTTGTGGCTTAGCTGAAAAAGAATCCGCCTGCAATGCGGGAGACCTGGGTTCAATCCTTGGGTTGGGAAGGTCCCCTGGAGAAGGGAAAGGCTACCCACTCCAATATTCTGGCCTGGAGAATGCCATGGACTATACTGTCCATGGGTTTGTGAAGATCTTCATGGCAAATAGATGGAGAAATAGTGGAAACAGTGACAGACAATATTTTTGGGCTCCAAAATCACAGATGGTGACTGTAGCCATGAAATTAAAGGACACTTACTCCTTGGAAGGAAAGTTATGACAAACCTAGGCAGCATATTAAAAAGCAGAAACATTACTTTGCCAAGGCTATGGTTTTTCCAGTAGTCATGTATGGATATGAGAGTTGGACTATAAAGAAAGCTGAGTGCAGAATTGATGCTTTTGAACTGTGGTTTGGAGAAGACTTTTGAGAGTCAATTGGACTGCAAGGAGATCCAACCAGTCCATCCTAAAGGAGATCAGTCCTGAATGTTCATTGGAAGGACTGATGCTGAAGCTGAAACTCCAATACTTTGGCCACCTGATGCAAAGAGCTGACTCATTTGAAAAGACCCTGACACTGGAAAAGATTGAGAGCAGGAGGAGAAGGGGACGACAGAGGATGAGATGGTTGGATGGCATCACCAACTCAATGGACATGAGTTTGAGTAAGCTCCAGGAGTTGGTGATGGACAAGGAGGCCTGGTGTGCTGCAGTCCATGGGGTCGCAAAGAATCGGACATGATTGAGCAACTGAACTGAACTGAAGTGAACTGATGAGGGTTAGAGCCTCATGATGGGACTGGTATCTATAAGAGCAGAAGGAGACACCACAGCTTCCTCTCTCAGCCTTGTGAGGACACAGCAAGAAGGCTGCCATTTGTAAACCAGGAAGAGGGCTCTCACCAAAATGCTGATTCTGCCAGCAACTTTATCTTGGATCTGGAGAAATACTATTACATTTCTGTTGTTTAAGCCACCCAGTCTGTGGTATTTTGTTCCAGCAGCCCGAGCTGACTAAAACAAACCTCTTCAGTGGTTTTGAATACTTTTCTATCAATAAGAAGACAATTTGCTATGCAGCTGATAGGCATTATTGTGGGTACTTTCTTTCTCACTGTGTTTTAAAATTTGAACATGAGAGTCTCCAGAGAAGCGACTAGATCTCCAAGCAATTCTTTCATTAAGTGAGGTTTCCCCCTTCCTCCAGCTTTCTTTCTGATTATAAAGTTCAGCATTAAAGCTTCATAGAAGGATGTTGACCAATGAAGACAACAGTGTGGAACACCTTAACAGTCCAGCCTTTGACCCTTCCTAGCAGAAAGCCTCAATTAGCTTCAGCAAAGGCAGTGACTCCACTTGCCCTTGAACACATACTGCATGCTTTTTTCCCCTGTGCTTTGGCGCAAGTCCTCCTTCCTACCCTGAGTGTTGTTTCTGCCTCTCCTCTCTAGCCATCCAATTTACTCTCAAATTTCAGAGGAAATGCCACCTCCTCCATCATGCCTTACCACCTGATTCCAGCCCACATGAATGGCTTTTCCTGTTCTCTTATTCCATCAGTGGCCCTGTGTCTTAGCCTTAATCTCCTATAAACCATGCTAATAAAAATGGACGTGGTGCTCCTGGCTAAATTTATCAAGTCAGACTTGGCTGGGCTTACTTCTGGCCAGAGGAATGAAATGCCTTGGGATAACAATTCATCTTATAGAGAAGGGCTGTATGTTATTTACCTCACAGCAGATTGTGATTCCAGAGGACAGGGACTCTGGTTCATTCTTCTCTGTATCCTCCTTGGTTTCTAGCACAGGCTTGTTCATCTAGAAGCAGTTGCTGAATTCATCTGGACTCTAAACAATACTCCATATCTGAACCATGCAATGGAATGAACACACAGAAGAGAGGTGAAAGTGCTCTTGGAGTACTTTTAAAGTTCAATTCATGGAGAGATTAAGACTTCCTTCTAGAGATTTTGTATATGAACCACCATGGTGCCCACACAGCATGGCTGTGTTGGTGGTAGCCATGTCTCAGCTGGAGATGGTTGAGTAGGTGCAGGAAGATGAAGCCTGGGTAGGGTGATTGCTAGTTGCTTGCCAGCTAGGGTTTTACTTTCATGATAACTAGAGCTTATGGGTATGCTGAACAGAGATCTAAGTAATTTTGTCTTAAAGTATCAGTTCTCCATTTATGTTGACTGCCTGGAGCATAGTGTTGAAAAGGATTTGAAAGTAGTCTCTCTGGGATCAGTGGAACAGAACACATAATTAACCAGCAATGAGGCCCTGGTCTATCTGGGGACCCTGACCTTGATGGCACAGAGTCACAAAGAAAAAAAAAAGTCAGAATAGGCCTTTGCACATAAAGATTTACAGTTTGATTGCAGAAATAATGAATTCATAATATAATTTGTTAACAAAATATTAGACTGCTATATTGTGTAATAGAAATGATTTTAAGGTAATATTTAGAGCTCTAACAACAGACTGGTTCCAAATAGGAAAAGGAATATGTCAAGGCTGTATATTGTCACCATGCTTATTTAACTTATATGCAGAGTACATCATGAGAAACGCTGGACTGGAAGAAACACAAACTGGAATCAAGATTGCTGGGAGAAATATCAATCACCTCAGATATGCATATGACAGCACCCTTATGGCAGAAAGTGAAGAGGAGCTAAAAAGCCTCTTGTTGAAAGTGAGAGAAGAGAGTGAAAAAGTTGGCTTAAAGCTCAACATTCAGAAAATGAAGATCATGGCATCTGGCCCCATCACTTCATGGGAAATAGATGGGGAAACAGTGGAAACAGTGTCAGACTTAGTTTTTTTGGGCTCCAAAGTCACTGCAGATGGTGACTGCAGCCATGAGATTAAAAGACACTTACTCCTTGGAAGAAAAGTTATGACCAACCTAGATAGTATATTCAAAAGCAGAGACATTACTTTGCCGACTAAGGTCCGTCTAGTCAAGGCTATGGTTTTTCCTGGGTCATGTATGGTTGTGAGAGTTGGACTGTGAAGAAGGCTGAGCACCGAAGAATTGATGCTTTTGAACTGTGGTGTTGGAGAAGACTCTTGAGAGTCCCTTGGACTGCAAGGAGATCCAACCAGTCCATTCTGAGGGAGATCAACCCTGGGATTTCTTTGGAAGGAATGATGCTAAAACTGAAGCTCCAGTACTTTGGCCACCTCATGCGAAGAGTTGACTCATTGGAAAAGACCCTGATGCTGGGAGGGATTGGGGGCAGGAGGAGAAGGGGATGACAAAAGATGAGATGGCTGGATGGCATCATGGACTCAATGGACGTGAGTCTGAGTGAACTCCGGGAGTTGGTGATGGACAGGGAGGCCTGGCGTGCTGCGATTCATGGAGTTGCAAAGAGTCGGACACGACTGTGCGACTGAACTGAACTGAACTGAAAATTTATGGCACAATAACTAAGTTAGACTATAAAGAAATATGAGCTCTGAGAAATTGATGCTTTTGAACTGTGGTGTTGGAGAATACTCTTGAGAGTCTCTTGGATGGCAAGGAGATCCACCCAGTCCATCCAAAAGGAAAGCAGTCCTGAATATTCATTGGCAGGACTGATGTTGAAGCTGAAACTCCAATACTTCGGCTACCTGATGCAAAGAACTGACTCATTTGAAAAGACCCTGATGCTGGGAAAGATTGAAGGCAGGAGGAGAAGGGGACAACAGAGGATGAGATGGTTGGATGGCATCACTGGGCTCGATGGACATGGGTTTGGGTAAACTCTGAGAGTTGGTGAAGGACAGGGAGGCCTGGCGTGCTGCAGTCCATGGGGTTGCAGAGTCGGACATGACTGAACTGAACTGAAGTAAGTACATTTAAGGAGAAAAGTAGATGTTGACTGAAAAGGACAGAAAAAATTATGCAGAGGAAGAGAGTCTAAGCTGAGCCTCCTCAGAAAAATGAGATTTAGACCAGGATGGGGAAGGGGGTAGAAACTATGCTCCTCACAAAAGTGAGAGTGGCAGTTGACGAAAGAGTAGGGAAAATAGTAATGCTTCAGTGGAGGAATTGTGTGTGGGAGTGATAGGAAAGTATGCCATGAAGAAGGGGGTACAATTTGATAAGCAACAGGGCAAGGGGACTTTGCTTCTTTTAATAACTGCAAATTAACTATATTGTTCCAGTGCCCAAGCCTTATGCAAGTGGGTGAGAAAGGCAGGGGCACAGGATTCCTTGTCCTTTGTCTCTGAGGTGCTGTGCTGTCTGTAGAGGCTCCATTCATGAAAAACAAGGGCACAAACACAGGAAAAAGGTGTGATTGCTCATATGCATCTGGGTGAGCCCAGGAAAAATGTTTCTCTGGTAGGAGCTTGGGCAGAAAAATCTACAAGGAGTGAGTAGGAGATGGAGGAAGAAGACTGCTCCTTTGGCAACCTGGAAGGAAGGAGCATGAAGCCTCTCAGAGGGCTTTTATCCTAAAAACTTCAGTTCAGTTCAGTTCAGTTACTCAGTCGTGTCCAACTCTTTGTGACCCCATGAATCACAGCACGCCAGGCCTCCCTGTCCATCATCAACTCCTGGAGTTCACTCAGACTCATGTCCATTGAGTTGGTGATGCCATCCAACCATTTCATCCTCTGTTGTCCCCTTCTCCTCCTGCCCCTAATCCCTCCCAGCATCAGAGTCTTTTCCAATGAGTCAACTCTTCCCATCAGGTGGCCAAAGTACTGGAGTTTCAGCTTTAGCATCATTCCTTCCAAAGAAATCCCAGGGCTGATCTCCTTCAGAATGGACTGGTTGGATCTCCTTGCAGTCCAAGGGACTCTCAAGAGTCTTCTCCAACACCACAGTTCAAAAGCATCAATTCTTTGGTGCTCAGCTTTATTCACAGTCCAACTCTCACATCCATACATAACCACTGAAAAAACCACAGCCTTGACTAGACGGACCTTTGTCGGCAAAGTAATGTCTCTGCTCTCTTCCCATCAGGTGGCCAAAGTACTGGAGTTTCAGCTTTAGCATCATTCCTTCCAAAGAAATCCCAGGGCTGATCTCCTTCAGAATGGACTGGTTGGATCTCCTTGCAGTCCAAGGGACTCTCAAGAGTCTTCTCCAACACCACAGTTCAAAAGCATCAATTCTTTGGTGCTCAGCTTTATTCACAGTCCAACTCTCACATCCATACATAACCACTGAAAAAACCACAGCCTTGACTAGACGGACCTTTGTCGGCAAAGTAATGTCTCTGCTTTGCAATATGCTGTTTAGGTTGGTCATAACTTTCCTTCCAAGGAGTAAGCGTCTTTTAATTTCATGGCTGCAATCACAATCTGCAGTGATTTTGCAGCCCCCAAAAATAAAGTCTGACACTGTTTCCACTGTTTCCCCATCTATTTCCCATGAAGTGATGGGATCAGATGCCATGATCTTCATTTTCTGAATGTTGAGCTTTAAGCCAACTTTTTCACTCTCCTCTTTCACTTTCATTAAGAGACTTTACTAGCATGTGAGATGATTGCAATTGTGCAGCAGTTTGAGCATTCTTTGGCATTGCCTTTTTTGGGATTGGAATGAAAATTGACCTTTTCCAGTCCTGTGGCCACTGCTGAGTGTTCCAAATTTGCTGGCATATTGAGTACAGCACTTTCACAGCATTGTCTTTCAGGATTTGAAATAGCTCAACTGGAATTCCATCACCTCTACTAGCTTTGTTCATAGTGATGCTTTCTAAGGCCCACTTTACTTCACATTCCACGATGTCTGGCTTTAGGTGAGTGATCACACCATTGTGATTATCTTGGTCGTGAAGATCTTTTTTGTACAGTTCTTCTATGTACAGTTCTTGCCACCTCTTCTTAATATCTTCTGCTTCTGTTACGTACATACCATTTCTGTCCTTCANAAACAGCTCAACTGGAATTCCATCACTTCCACTAGCTTTGTTCATAGTGATGCTTTCTAAGGCCCACTTGACTTCACATTCCAAGATGCCTGGCTCTAGGTGAGTGATCACACCATCATGATTATCTGGGTCGTGAAGATCTTTTTTGTAGTTCTTCTGTGTATTCTTGCCACCTCTTCTTAATATCTTCTGCTTCTGTTAGGTCCATACCATTTCTGTCCTTTTTTGAGCCCATCTTTGCATGAAATATTCCCTTGGTATCTCTAATTTTCTTGAAGAGATCTCTAGTCTTTCCCATTCTGTTGTTTTCCTCTATTTCTTTTCATTGATCACTGAGGAAGGCTTTCTTATCTCTCCTTGCTATTCTTTGGAACTCTGCATTCAGATGCTTATATCTTTCCTTTTCTCCTTTGCTTTTCAATTCTTTTCTTTTCACAGCTATTTGTAAGGCCTCCCCAGACAGCCATTTTGCTTTTTTGCATTTCTTTTCCATGGAGATGATCATGATCCCTGTCTCCTATACAATGTTATGAACCTCCATCCATAGGTTCATCAGGCACTCTGTCTATCAGATCTAGTCCCTTAAATCTATATCTCATTCCCCTGTACAATTATAAGGGATTTGATTTAGGTCATACCTGAATGGTCTAGTGGTTTTCCCCAGTTTCTTCAATTTCAGTCTGAATTTGTCAATAAGGAGCTCATGATCTGAGCCACAGTCAGCTCCTGGTCTTGTTTTTGCTGACTGTATAGAGCTTCTCAGTGTTTAATGCAAGGAAACTGTGTTAAATGTGATCATATGTAATGTGCCTAATCATATGTAATATGCATCATAAGACTACATAGTTGTTATAATTAATACCTCCTCTCACTCTTTCTTCATTCCTTTGAATGGAGCAAGTCTATCCCAAAGAAACCCTAGGCATTTCCAGGTAACCTAAGAAATAAACTGGGCTAATTAAATTTTTCTGAGATAACAGCCTGAGGTCACTGCAGGCTCAAACTGATGCTCCAAGTTTCTACGATTTACTGAGCAGTTATATATGCCCAGCCCTGTGCTAACTGCGTTTCCAGGATCTCATCTGAGCGTCCCTGTTTATAGGATTCCCATGACCCTGGCTGCCGCACAGCTTACAGCCTCTTCTCTCAAACTTGGCTACCATCCTGCTGTTTAAAAAACCTCTCCTAGCACCCCAGCACCAAAACAGACCACAGAACCTCAACTTTGGGCAGACTCCATGCTTGCCTTTTTAGAGAATTACAGAAGCTGAGCCCACAGATTTCTGGGAAGTAGAGATAACCATTATGTAATCCTCCCCGAGTCCCCTCGTAGGGGATTCTACCGGACTCAGTCCCAAGATTTCTCTCCTGGAAATCATAGAGAGAGCCTGGCATGAATGCAAAACTGTTTTCTCAAAAACTGTAGATTATTGCTTCCCCTTTCCCCTATCTTGTAACTCACCAGTGGCCCACCTGACGTTAATCTCGCAGTCCTCCTCTCCCCATATCTCCCTGATAGGAGAATAAGACACAGACATAGACACATAGCCATCAGCTGGCGATTGGGAGGCTGAGAACAGCCAACTTCAAGTTCCCGGATTTCAATCAAGCACTTGCCAGAAAATGGAAGTGCTTATGTCTGCTCTTTCTAGTTCAATAAGCCATTCATTTTCCACGAACCACAGAATGGCATGCTGAGAAGCAACATGCACACATACCCAGTCTCCTGCTTTGAGCATTTGAACATTTAATGCAACCAGAACATATTGTCCTGTGTCTTCCCATTGGGTATCCTGCAAGTTGTCTCCTCTCCACCCTGACACTTCCTTCTGACACTGGCCCTGGGGAAACATGGTCACTGTATAAGCCCAATGCCAGTGAGAGATTCAAGTCTGCAGTTTTTGTTTCCATTCTGAGTGGTGCAGCTCTACCAAGTTGCTTTTAGGGTTGAGATTACCAGCCCCTGAAAACTTCAGTCAGGATGATCAGAGCAAAAAGGCAAGGTTTAAGAGTGTGACGAGCCTGGATGAATGACAAACCCACTTCAACCATGTATGAGTGATTACTTAACTATACAGCTTCCACAGCTAGAAAAGGGAATAACAGCGTCTTCTGCACAAGGATGTTGTGAGTGTTAAAAGTCTCTCCAAACAATGCTCAACAGCAGAGAGAAGTAATGACAGCGTTTATTCAGGACCTGCTGTGTGTTACACTACTAACCAATTCTCTTCTTTGCCTTTTTATGGTCAAAATAACACTCTGAAGCTTACTCTTCCCAGGTCACTGATGTTATGTTTCAGGGAGATTATTTAACTTGCCCAATCACAGTTAAGTGGCGGATCTTGGATTTAAATGTAAACAGACATGACTTCAAAGTCTGCTCTTTCTCCAGCTGTTGCCTTTCCTAGTGCATCCTGCTGCTCCAGTCTACCCACCAAATGCTCTTCTTACCATAATTGAGTCCTAAGAAAACACCTTGAATCTTTTGCTTTGAAAATGACATGGCCTCTCACTCACATTCTAAAGACCAGTTATGTTCTGCCTTCCCCAGAAAGTGAGGGAAAAAACCAAGAGGATGAAATTTAATGGCAATAAATGTAAAGTTCTACATTTTGGTTCACATCAAAAATGATGTAGAAAGGTTTAGAGCAGCTTGGCTCAGGCTGGTCATGGGAAGGGGCTGTAATGGGGAGATGAGCAGCCCCTAAGTCTTCATCTTTGGCTCAGCATAGGGAGTCTAGCATTTGATTTTACTACATAAAGATGAGCAGCAAGGTGAAGCTCCTTGAAGGGCAAATGTCTTAGGGCCATAGGGATAGATGTAAAATGTACCTTGAAGGAAGCACTAGTCTTGTCCAATGACCTGAGAGCTCTAGACAGGTGATTTCAATCCCCTTCCTGCTTTAAGAAAGCTACTGACAAAGAAGAGGGCATCTGAGAGGGTGTGGTCAGGATGATGAGAGCAAGTCCATTCATCTATTTAAGAAATATTTATTGATCTATTTCCACATGAGATATTGTTCTGTAAGCTGAGGATATAGCCAAATCTCTGCCATCTCAGAGACTAAATATCCTTGCTTATCGTTCAGGCTTCCAACAGCTTCCCAAGTGTGTATCTTGGTCTACAAGGCCCTTTGACTCTTTCTTTAACATTGTCTTGTACCATTTCTCTCCCTCTCTCTGTCTCTGCAAGTGTTCCTAGAACATTGGCCTTGCTTTTCTTTGATTACACCAAGACCTCAGGGCCTTTGCTCATATGAAGTAGCCTCAGATATCCTCCAATTTTAAGAGTGTGTTATTACAATACATTCTAAGATTCTTAAATATTTTGTTGCCTACAATTCCTCTATATTTTTTAAAATTTTCTTCCACCTTCTTTGAATCAATTTTTATTAGTGTTTCTATCTTGGTTTAAAAATTCTTAAATGGCAAGGATTATGATTAACAAGAATTGTTTGAGTGAATTTGACATTTACTTTAAGGGACTAATAATTTTCATGACTTCTTTCTTGTCATCACTGTAGCCATGGTTCCTAGGACATCATGGGACTCAATAAATCATTATGAGATGATGATGCAATATTGGAAGTTACAAGAACAAAAATGTAAAAGATGATGACTCCTACATTTTGACATTTTCTTTTGCTTTTTTTTTGTGCTGATTCTTCACATCATAACTTATCTCCCTTTAATCTTAAATTACTTACTTGAGAGTAAATAAATGGTGCCAATTTCTTGTCATTGGCTAATAGCTCTAACCACACTGATTAGAATAAAACACTGCCTTGTTGTTTTATTCAAGCAAATAAAACAATGGCTGTCCCAGCAGCATACACTCCTCCATAAGGGTTCTGCCTTTGAATTTTATGGTCCCAATGATGCTTTGGCTCTAAGAGAGGTCATCTCCTATCTGGTGGCTTTATTCCAGCTTATGGATATTTTATTAAAAGCTGCATCCGGTAGGCCTTCCAAAATATCCAGCAAAAATTTCTTCCACTAAAGGTAAGGAAATGAATAACAGGATTCAAGTCTCAGAGGGGTTATTACATACAGAGTAGAGGCCAGCTGTTCTCCATCTTTTCAGAAGACATTTCAAGGGGGAAAAAAAGCCCCTGAAATCACAGTGGGCAAGATATAAGCAGCACAGGTAGAAAAGCATGCTTAAGATGTAGGATTGTCAAGTCATGGGAAAAGGAAAGTTGAAGGTTTTCTTTCTCTGGAGAATTTGAAATTGAAGGAGGCTGCCCACTGGCCTGGGTTGATTTGGCCATAGGTCACTGGGGAACAGAATGTATACTAGGATGTGTGATCTAAATCTCCCAAAATGACTTTGGATGCTGGAGGATTTTCATCAAAACTTAAGGATCACTTTGCACATGAAGATGAACTTCATCTTTTTTATAATAAATTATACATTTTACTTCATGAAGAGAAGTCAAGGATAGATAGAGGGTGACACTCAGTGGTTATGGCAGTTTAGAATATAACATTTAAAAGCCTATTTTCTCATACTAATTATACCTATAAGCAAATGATGAAAGACTTGAAAGAAAAGCCTTAGACTTCTGCTAAAATTTTATTTTCCAAATATTAAATATATATTTATAGCTGTCAGTATAAATAGTCAAATAGCTTAGCAACCTAAATGCACAAAGAAAGGGAGCTTTTAAGGAATAATCCTTTTGGCAAATTTGTAGCAACAGCAGACAGATCCACATGATGTGGGAAAACAAATATTGGTCTTAGACTCAAAAGATCCATGTTGACTCTCAGCGCTGGCAAGTCACTTCACTTTTCTGAGCCTAAATTTTTTTTGTATCAGACGAATCTCTTACCCTCTCTGTTTCTTCCCCTATAACTGCAAAATCTTGAGGTTGCTTTTAATATTTCTCCCTACATGTGTTACAAGGATTAGATGGAATAGCATAGTCAATGTCCTGATACATAGTAAGTTTTCGATATCAATATCATTTTCCAAAGGAAACAGTCAAAAAAATCCATTTTTCTTCCTTCCTAGCTGTGTAAAACTACCCAGTTTCTTAGTATTTCCTCCGTTGCTGACTTATACAAAAGATAAAATAAACTGACTCTTAGTTTCACCTCCAAACAAAGCTTAAACTAAATAGATTGTGCAAGCTCCCACTGTGAATAAGGCGCATGCCCACTTCTTGATGGCATCATTTGGGGAGATGGTGCAAAACTTCAGAAAGGAGAGCTTTGTGTGCGCCAAAAGGACTACTATGTGCACCAAGCGTCCAGCCTCCATAAACACCCCCGTGTTCTCCGTGTGACACATATAAGCAGACCCACTGGAACTGAAGGAACACAGTGAAAGGACAATCAGAAGCCCTAACCAGAGTAGATCATCGTCCATAACAAAAAGGGCCTTCTTAAAGTTCTAGTGCTTATAAGACCCCGGACCCCAGGGTCCGAGAAGATCCAAAATGTCATGTTTGGTTTCCCAACAACCTGAAGAGTTTTATTTACAATGATTTAAAGAAAATAAATGCAGTGTATCTTGCATACCTGAGTTAGAGGGCTAAGAGTCATGTATGTACATCAATAACATACCCAGAAGCACATTGATCAGCCCTACAGACAAAAGGCCCAGGAATTTCCTGAGATGATGTGAAGAGGTAAAGTTATGTCTCTAAGTCTGGGAAGGCTACAGGGAGACAGAATTCTGAGACTTCTCTGGCCAAAGAAGGAGAATCCAGAAAAGAACAGAGGGAATGGTGCATAAAAGAAGTTTCAGGCAGAAGAAACTAGTCAAGGGGAACTGAGCTAGTCTCCATATGCTTGACCTCTTTGGATGAAGCCATGAAACAGTGACTTATAAGAAGATCTTAACCAAAGCCTGACACTTTATCTCTCAGCTGAGCCCTGGAAATGGAGTCTTTGCCTTTCCCCACTATTCATGGCCTTCACTTTGTGTGTACTGCCTTCATTCCTGCTGTCAAGGATCAGTGCACTTGATAATATAATTCACATTAAAGTGTTAAATGTCAGTGATATTGGAAAAATCAAGAAATGGATAAAGAAATCCACTTTGTAATGACATTAGAATATGAGAAATAAATGTGGTAACATTGGACCCCAGACAGAATCATCTATTCAACGTAGGAGTCTTACCTCCTCCTAGACCACTGTTCATCAACCCAATTAGTTTCTCTCCTTTAGAATGGCTTAGAATATTTGTTAAAATGCAGATTCCTATTTCCTACCCTAGATATACAGAATAAGAATCTTTAAGGTGGAAGTCCAGAAATCAAAATCTTGAACAAGCTTTCCCAGTAATCCTTATGCACAATAAACTCGGAGGTTCTCTACCTGCCTCTCTTTTCTCACCCTCGGTACCTTGACCATACCTCTATGCAGCACGTCTCACTGCATGATATTTGACTCCCTATCTGTGTCACCCATATGTGGGCTTCATTATGGAATAGATGGCAAGAAATGGATCAGGTGAAAGGATTAGAGGATCCCGAGAAGGTGATATAAAAGAATCAGTATGAGGAAATCAAAACTGGAAAAGATACATGTACCCCAATGTTCATTGCATCATTGTTTATTACAGCTAGGACATGGAAGCAACCTAGATGTCTGTCAACAGATGAATGGATAAAGAAGCTCTTGTACCTATAAACAACATATGAGCCATTCAAATGAATGCATTTGGCATCACTGACTCAATGGACATGAGTTTGAGTAAACTCTGGGAATCGGCGATGACAGGTAGGCCTAGCATGTTGCAGTCCATGAGGTGGCAAAGAGACAGACAAAACTGAGCAACTGAACTAAACTAAACTAAGTCAGTTTTAATGAGGTGGATGAGCCTACAGCCTACCATACAGAGTGAAGTAAGTCAGAAAGAGAAAAACAAATATCATATAAGCTAAGCTAAGCAAAGTCACTTCAGTCGTGTCCGACTCTGTGCGACCCCATAGACGGCAGCTCACCAGGCTCCCCCATCCCTGGGGTTCTCCAGGCAAAAACACTGAGTGGGTTGCCATTTCCTTCTCCCATACATGAAAGTGAGAAGTGAAAGGGAAGTCACTCAGTCGTATCCGACTCTTAGTGACCCCAAGGACTGCAACCTACCAGGCTCCTCCATCCATGGGATTTTCCAGGCAAGAGTACTGGAGTGGGGTGCCATTGCCTTCTCTGGAAATATCATATATTAATGCATATATAAGGAATCTAAGCAGATGACATTGGTGAACTTATTTGCAGGGCAGCAAAGGAGACACAGACACAGAGAACAGATTTATGGACATGGGAGAGTGGTGGAGGAAGGAGAGGGTGGGACGAAAGGAACACTATTCATAACGTACACTATTATGAGTGTCGAAAAGGCAAAAAGATAGAACACTGAAAGATGAACTCCCCAGATCGGTAGGTGCCCAATATGCTATTGGAGATCAGTGGAGAAATAACTCCAGAAAGAACGAAGGGATGGAGCCAAAGCAAAAACAACACCCATTTGTGGATGGGACTGGTGATAGAAGCAAGGTCTGATGCTGTAAAGAGCAATATTGCATAGGAACCTGGAATGTTAAGTCTATGAATCAAGGCAAATTGGAAGTAGTCAGACAGGACATGGCAAGAGTGAACGTCAACATTCTAGGAATCAGCGAACTAAAATGGACTGGAATGGGTGAATTTAACTCAGATGACCATTATATCTACTACTGTGGGCAGGAATCTCTTAGAAGAAATGAAGTAGCCATCATGGTCAACAAAAGAGTCCAAATGCAGTACCTAGATGCAATCTCAAAAGCGACAGAATGATCTCTGTTCATTTCCAAGGCAAACCATTCAATATCACAGTAATCCAAGTCTATGCCCCAACAAGTAATGCTGAGAAAGCTGAAGTTGAATGGTTTCTACGAAGACTTACAAGACTTTTTAGAACTAACACCCAAAAAAGATGTCTTTTTCATTATAAGGGACTGGGATGTAAAAGTAGGAAGTCAAGAAACACCTGGAGTAAAAGGCAAATTTGGCTTTGAAGTACAGAATGAAGCAGGGCAAAAGCTAATGGAGTTCTGCCAAGAGAACACACTGGTCATAGCAAACACCCTCTTCCAGCAACACAAGAGATGACTCTACACATGGACATCACCAGATGGTCAACATCGAAATCAGATTGATTGTATTCTTTGCAGCCAAAAATGGAGAAGCTCTATATGGTCAGCAAAAACAAGACTAGGAGCTGACTGTGGCTCAGATCATGAACTCCTTATTGCCAAATTCAGACTGAAATTGAAGAAACTGGGGAAAACCACTAGACCATTCAGGTATGACCTAAATCAAATCCCTTATGACTATACAGTGAAAGTGAGAAATAGATTTAAGGAACTAAGTCTGATAGACAAAGTGCCTGATGAACTATGGATGGAGGTTCGTGACATTGTACAGGAGACAGGAATCAAGACCATCCCAAGAAAAAGAAATGCAAAAAGGCAAAATGGTTGTCTGAGGAGGCCTTACAAATAGCTGTGAAAAGAAGGGAAGTGGAAAGCAAAGGAGAAAAGTAAAGATATGCTCATTTGAATGCAGAGTTCCAAAGAATAGCAAGGAGAGAAAAGAAAGCCTTCCTCAGTGATCAATGAAAAGAAATAGAGGAAAACAATAGAATAGGAAAGACTAGAGATCTCTTCAAGAAAATTAGAGATACCAAGGGAATATTTCATGCAAAGATGGGCTCGAAAAAGGACAGAAATGGTATGGACCTAACAGAAGCAGAAGATATTAAGAAGAGGTGGCAAGAATACACAGAAGAACTATACAAAAAAAGATCTTCATGACCCAGATAATCATGATGGTGTGACCACTCACCTAGAGCCAGACATCCTGGAATGTGAAGTCAAGTGAGCCTGAGGAAACAGCACTATGAACAAAGCTAGTGGAGGTGATGGAATTCCAGTTGAACTATTCCAAATCCTGAAAGATGATGCTCTAAAAGTGCTGCACTCAGTATGTCAGCAAATTTGGAAAACTCAGCAGTGGCCACAGGACTGGAAAAGGTCAGTTTTCATTCCAATCCCAAAGAAAAGCAATGCCAAAGAATGCTCAAACTACCGCACAATTGCACTCATCTCACATGCTAGTAAAGTAATGCTCAAAATTCTCCAAGCCAGGCTTCAGCAATACGTGAACCGTGAACTCCCTGATGTTCAAGCTGGTTTTAGAAAAGGCAGAGGAACCAGAGATCAAATTGCCAACATCCGCTGGATCATGGAAAAAGCAAGAGAGTTCCAGAAAAACATCTATTTCTGCTTTATTGACTATGCCAAAGCCTTTGACTGTGTGGATCACAGTAAACTGTGGAAAATTCTGAAAGAGATGGGAATACCAGACCACCTGACCTGCCTCTTGAGAAATCTGTATGCAGGTCAGGAAGCAACAGTTAGAACTGGACATGGAACAACAGACTGGTTCCAAATAGGAAAAGGAGTACATCAAGGCTGTATATTGTCACCCTGCTTATTTAATTTATATGCAGAGTACATCATGAGAAACGCTGGGCTGGAAGAAGCACAAGCTGGAATCAAGATTGCCAGGAGGAATATCAATAACCTCAGATATGCAGATGACACCACCCTTATGGCAGAAAGTGAAGAGGAACTAAAGAGCCTCTTGATGAAAGTGAAAGAGAAGAGTGAAAAAGTTGGCTTAAAGTTCAACACTCAGAAAACGAAGATCATGGCATCTGGTCCCATCAATTCATGGGAAATAGATGGGGAAACCGTGGCTGACTTTATTTTGGGAGGCTCCAAAATCACTGCAGATGGTGACTGCAGCCATGAAATTAAAAGACGCTTACTCCTTGGAAGGTCGATAGCATATTGTAAAGCAGAGACATTACTTTGTCAACAAAGGTCCGTCTAGTCAAGGCTATGGTTTTTCTAGTAGTTATGTATGGATGTAGAGTTGGACTATAAAGAAAGCTGAGCACAGGAGAATTGATGCTTTTGAACTGTGGTGTTGGAGAAGACTGTTAAGAGTCCCTTGGGCTGCAAAGCGATCCAACCAGTCCATCCTAAAGGAAATCAGTCCTGGGTGTTCATTGGAAAGACTGATGTTGAAGCTGAAACTCCAATATTTTGGCTACCTGATGTGAAGAGCTGACTCATTGGAAAGACCCTGATGTTGAGAAAGATTGAAGGCAGGAGAAGTGGAAAACAGAGGATGGGACGGTTAGATGGCATTACCAACTCAATGGACATGAGTTTGGATAAACTCCAGGAGTTGGTGATGGACAGGGAGGCCTGGCAAGCTGTGGTTCATGGGGTCGCAAAGAGTCGGACACGACTGAGTGGCTGAACTGAACTGAACACTACCATATGTAAAACAGATAGCCAATGGGAATTTGTTGTATGACTCAGGGAACTCAAACTGGGTATAACAAGTTAGAGGGGTGGGATGGTGTGGGAGGTGGGAATTTAAGAGGGAGGAGACTTATGTATACCTAGGGCTGATTCATGTTGATGTATGGCAGAAACCAATATAATACTGTAAAGGAATTATCCTTCAATTGAAAACAAATAATTTTTTAAAAAAGAAAGAAAAAAAATGGGAAAAATCATCAGTAGTAATTCACACGATGCTTGTGAGAATTTAACAAGTTTGACATGGAATCGCCCAACACAAGTGTTAGTTCTTGTCCCCTTTTATTCCTTTACATTTTGTGTAAATAAACTAGAACATCAATTCTTTTCCTGTCTTGTTTATTTTTGCCATCCTGGAACTTTGAGTAGAGACTGACATGTAATTGGTGCATGACTGAGTGAATCAATGAGTTTGTGTTGTAGCCTTATGGCCACATTACTGTATGCTCAGATGCTCAGTCATGTCTGACTCTTTGCAATCCCATGGACTATAGTCCACCAGGTTCCTCTGCACATGGGATTCTCTTGGCAAGAATACTGGAGTACGGTGCCATTTCCTCCTCAGAGAATTTTCTTAACCCAAGAATTGAACCCATGTCTCTTATGTCTCCTCATTGGAAGGCAGATTTTTTACCACTAATGCCACCCCAAAGATGCTAGCTGTCATGGAAATGGTTTTTGAAGGAATAAATGAATGAACTAGGATTATCTGTTCAGAATATGTGCTTCTTTCTGCCTTGTCAATGCCCCTGAAAAAGTTTAAATAAATGATGTGTACATAGAAATGTGTATATATGTTTTAAACACCCATAATGGTTGCTTTAATGGGTCACTCATCAGTTCTAACTACCTCTCTGATGTGAGTCAAAGCAAACTAAGAAATGTGGACACAAAGCTCACATATAAGCTAAAATTTATGAGCCACTAGAGATCAGAATAAAAATTTGAACCTTACTTGAGATACAGCAAGCTGGCTGGGAGAAAGCCAAAGGATATAACTGTTCAGGTAAATGACTCTGAAATTCTGTTCCACCATAACCAGTTCCACAGTTTACCCAAGATCAACGGAATGGAACAGGGGAGCTCTGGAGCCTGTGGCAGGTGGCTCCCCCAGGAATAGAAGAGGACTTTATTTCTTTCCTGTTTGAGTCCATTTGCTATCATTTATAGAAAAGGCAGCTGGTCAAGAGAGGATGCTGAACACAGTGAAAAACCCAACATATACATGTATATGAAGAAAGAGATTGTGCCTACATAAATTTAGACTGGAAATAGCCCATGCAGCAGGGGAATGGAAGGCTGAAGTTGCAGAGCTGTGAAGAACCAGGGAGGAAATGGAAGGGGTTTTGAGCAGGCTGTGAGGCAGGAGGTAATGCTTCCATGGAATGAATGGAATCATTTAGAAGCCCAGATTGCCCTGCCTGGTCCTTTCTTGCTTCACAAATATACAACTGCTAAAGATGCCCAGTGAGGTCTAGTTGATGCTAAAAGCTGTTCAGTTCAGACAGACTACAAAAAAGTTCAATCAACTCAATAAAGAATCTCAGTCAAATCTCAGCTATTGTACAAAACATTGCTCAGAGAAATTAAAGAGAGCCTAAATAAATGGAGCTATATACCTTGTTCATGAGTCAGAAGCTTGAATATTGTTAAGATACCAATTCTCTCCCAAATTAGGCAATAGATTTAATGCATTCCACGTCAAAATCCTAGCAGACTGTTCTGTAGAAATTGGCAAATTTATTCTAAAATTCATATAGAAATGAAAAAATAAAGAAAAAGGAAACAAACTGGAGATCTAACACTTCCTGACTTCAAGACTTAATATAAACCCAAAATAATCAATACAGTGTACAGTTTGCCTAGACACATTGACCAATGAAACATAAATCAACCCATACATACATGAACAACTGATTTTTGACAAGATGCAAAATCAATTTGGTAGAAAATGCAACATTTTCAAAAAATTTAAGCAATTGGATATCCATACACATGCCAAAGGGGGGGCTTCAATTAATATATTTCATATGCAAAAATTAGCGTAAAATAGATGACAGATCTATGGATCATAGACCAAGTATAGAATAACAAAGCTTACAGAGGAAAATGTATTTTAAAATTTTGTGACAAAGACTTCTTAGATACAACACTGAAAGTGTGATTTTTATAAAAGAAAGAATTGATATATTAATTTCATTGAAATTTAAAACTTTTGTACTTTGAAAGACACTGTTAAGAGAAGGCAAAGACAAGCCATAAACTGGGAGAAAATATTTTCAAGTCATATATCTGGCAAAGGAATCACATATCTGGCTATGTTGAGAACTCTCAAACTCATTAATAGGAGACAAATTTTAAATAGGCAAAAGATTTGAGAAACACTTCACTGAAGAAGATACGCAGAAGGCAAATAGGTGATTGAACAGAAGACCAACATCATTGGTTTTTAGGGAATGAAAATTAAAACCATGAGATACTATTCACACTCATTAGAATGGTTAAAATTAAAGACTAACCATGTAAGTGTTAACCATGTAAGACTAACCTTAAAAGTGTGGAGCAACTGGAACACTTATACACTGCTAGTGGAAATGTAAAATGGCACTATCATTTTGGAAAGAAGCTTAGCAGTTTCTTAGGAAATTAAATATGTGATTCAGTCATTCTATTCTTAGATATTCACCAAAGATAAATTAAAGCATATATCTATAAAGACATATATAATACCATACTGACACAAATGTTCATAATAATTTTATTTGTAATAACCATAAACTGGAAACAGCCCAGACATCAATCAACTGATAGAAGTAAACAGATGAAGCTACATCCATACAATGAACTACTACACAGCAATAAAAAGGAATAAACTATTGATATACATATCATCATGAATGAATCTCCCCCAAAAAAATGTTAAGAAAAGAAGCTAGACAACAAAGAGTTCATACTGTAAGATTTCACCTATATAAAATTCTAAAAAGTGAAAACTTGTCTATAGTGACAGAAAGCAGCCCAGCTGCTTGAAGATGAAGTGACAGTAACAGACAAGGGGTAAACATACAGATATTGATTTTCTTGATTGTGATGATACTTTCATGGGCATACACATGTCCAAACTTGTCAATTTGTGATTTTAAACATGCAATTTGTTGTATGTCAATTATACATCAGTTTTTAAAAGAACAAAAGAATATACAAAATAACCACCATGCCAATTTTCATATAGCTAAGAAATGAAAAAATTATTATTCATAGTTGCAGGTGAAATAGCACTCCAGTACACTCTAACCATATTGTGATAGCAAAGAGATCTAGAATTTCTCGTATATTCCGCCTTCTACTTTAGATTGCCTTTTTTGGGGGGCGGGGGGGAAGGCAGGGGTTATATCTACTTTTCCATTTATATATCCCAGACTGCTGTTGGTCCCTGTCTGGCCCAAAGAAGGTAGCAGTGCTCAGGGCTCCACCAGTACCTGCTCTAATGTTAAATATCTATAGTGACATGGAATGGACTAAGGGGATCAACTGCTAAAATATGTTCCCTCAGGCATTCTTTATTTTTTTGGGCTCCAAAATCACTGCAGATGGTGACTGCAGCCATGAAATTAAAAGGCCCTTACTCCTTGGAAGAAAAGTTATGAGCAACCTAGATAGCATATTCAAAAGCAGAGACATTACTTTGCCGACTAAGGTCCGTCTAGTCAAGGCTATGGTTTTTCCTGTGGTCATGTATGGATGTGAGAGTTAGACTGTGAAGAAGGCTGAGCGCCGAAGAATTGATGCTTTTGAACTGTGGTGTTGGAGAAGACTCTTGAGAGTCCCTTGGACTGCAAGGAGATCCAACCAGTCCATTCTGAAGGAGATCAACCCTGGGATTTCTTTGGAAGGAATGATGCTAAAACTGAAGCTCCAGTACTTTGGGCACCTTATGCGAAGAGTTGACTCATTGGAAAAGACCCTGATGCTGGGAGGGATTGGGGGCAGGAGGAGAAAGGGACGACCGAGGATGAGATGGCTGGATGGCATCACAGACTCAATGGACGTGAGTCTGAGTGAACTCCGGGAGTTGGTGATGGACAGGGAGGCCTGGCGTACTGCGATTCATGGGGTCGCAAAGGGTCGGACAGGACTGAGCGACTGAAGTAACAGGCATTATGGAGTATTCCAGAGGCAAGGTGCTTCTAAGATGGCACACCAACTTCTGGCTGTCCACTGTAAGGCTGTATGAGGATTAACACTTTCCAGGAAGTATGACCCTAAGAATATACTGGAAAACAGTTGCTGGAACATGTACTTGGACCTTGCCATGGTAAGAGATCAACAAATTCCAGCCAACACATCACAGCATCTGCTGTTGGATAAACTTACACGACAGTGGCAGTGCTTAGTCATGTTGGTATTCTGGCCCGTGGAAACATCCTAAGAATCTGGGCAGAGTTGTCAGTAGATTTAAACCCTGATGAATTGGAATGTGAGAGGAATGAAGGGGCCCGCACCCGCTTATGATCTGCAGCCAGGAAGCCTTCCCAATTTACAATGACCTCTACCTTTCTGAACTCATAGCATTCTTCATCTATCCACTATTCCACTGGTTGGATAATATATCAGTCATTGCCTGGTGCCCAACATTGTTGTCTAATGTGATAATTTGGCTCCTACAGTGAAATTCAAACTTTCTAATTCATTTGTCATGCAATAAATATCCAGTAAATTCCTATAATGGCAAGGCACTTTGTCTTATACCTGAGTTACCAGGATGACAAAGATAAGCACTACCCCTCAAGCAGGTGAAGTTCAAGAAAGAGGAGATGAACCTTCAAGAACATCATACAGTAACTGATCTGATCACAGTTGTGGTAAGAGTGAAGAAGGAATTCATAGGGCCTGGACTCCATCTTAAGCCTGTTGGTGCTGATCATGCTCGGCCACCTTTCCAATGGACTCTGAACTCTGTGTTTAGTGTCTAAACAACAGGATAAGTGTCTAAACAGAAGGATAAGACCCCCTCCAGACAGGGGAACCTTGAAGATTTTATCTAGGTTACTCCTCGCCTAAGAGAAAACACACTAATCACCCCTTCCTCCAGACTGGCCATAAATTTTTCTGTATCTATCAGAATGTAACCTCGAGTTTACTGATTATTGGCTAATTGTTTGACTGTTTAAGCACATAAGCACATAGCATGTGACTGATGGGGTTATTGGGATTGTATTTTCCTTGGTTTATGTAAGTCTCAAGGAATTTGGGATGGTGGTTTCGGACACATACACATGGGGTATAAAAGATTTTCACAAATGCTGGTTGGGGTCCTTGGCTAAGAGGAGACTCTGCCTTGGGCCCACCGGTGTAATAAACTGCACTCCACTATCTGCATTGTCCTTCTGAGTGATTTGTTTCCCGGAATGTGTGGCTGCAACAAGAGCAAAAATTGGAGCTGGCAATGACAGCAGATAGGGAGGTAGCTGAAGGTTCTGAAGGACCACAGAAAGTCCTCTAAAGAAAGGGATAGCAATGCTGAGATCTTAGGGATGAATAAGAGTTATTTGAGGAAATCAGCACACAACTGGCTTCCTGTGTCCTCAGGCAATAGGTGTCTCTCTCTCAGCCCTGCCATTTTCAGCTTGCCTAGAAGGAATGCAGATCACTCTGTACAGCAGTACCCAGATGGAGATGTTATTTCTTAAGGAAAAAAGAGGGAGAGACAAGGCATGTGTCATTCCCAGAGAGGAGATGAATCATGACCTCTCTGATTACTTGGAAGTCTCCTGTTTCTGCCCCCACCCCAGCTCCCCACCCTTTCCAAGAAAAAGGTTCCAGTAGTCCTTCTTGGATGCCTCAGAAAAGATTTTTTTAAAAAAGTCTGTTTTCCCCTTTATCCCAAGAACGTTTCTCAGCATTTGTTCCTTTCAGGCATCAGGCAGACAAGGTTATTTCATCACTGTTTATCCTCCCAGATAGTTAAAGCATCCAGGACCCAAATTTGTGGTATCTCACATCAGAAATGTGACTTGGTTTTGGAACCTAAGCTCCAGACCTCCTACCTTAGTGATCAAGGCAAAGCCTTCCTACTTGAGGCCCTGGATGTCTCCCACTGTCTCCCACTTCAGGGTCCACAGGATTGGGATACAGATAAAGGCCAAAAAAGGCCGAGGTAGGAGTTTGAGCAAAAAGCAGTGACGAGGGAGAAATTCCTGAAAGCAAGGGAAGAAGAGAAGCCACGTGGTGTCATAGAAAGAGAATTGATTGCTGAGTAGGCAGTGTGTGAGGCTTTGGTAGCACCTGCTACATCTGCAGCATCTGCTGTCTGAAAGACAGTAGACAAGACTCTTTCCCCTCCTGTCTCAGACTCTTCTGTGACATGAGAGTATCTGGATTAACCTCTAAAGTAACTCAGCTAACAACATTCTGCTCGCCTATTTCCCTGTGAGCTGGAGGAACTAAAAGGGAAGAGAATGAGGCAAAAGGAGAGAGCGCACAGGAGGGCAGGTGGAGCTTCAGAATAAGAAGACAGAACAAGAGAAATGATTGATTTTCCTGGTGGCTCAGCGGTAAAGAATCCACCTGCCAATGCAGGAGATGTGGGTTCAATCCCTGGCTCAGAAAGATCCCCTGGAGAAGGAAGTAGCAACCCATGTCAGTATTCTTACCTGGGAAATCTCATAGACAGAGAAGCCTGGCTGGCTACAGTCCATGGGGTCGCAAAGAGTTGGACAAAACTTAACGACTCATCCGTAACAACCAGAGAAATAAAGATGATGGATGGCTCGAGAAAAAACACCTGGAAAAGACAGGCCAGAAAGACCATCCAAAGAAGAAAATATTTTGGAATCAGAGAAGTAGATTGTGTCAATTGTACTTACAACTAAATACAACTTTGAAGTTGCAATCGCTAAGGAAACCAAATGCTGGCAAAAGAAGAGAGAGTAGAAAGAGAAGACAGAGCTGCCTTCTTGGCTTTCCATCTGTTCAGGGCCCCCAAATCCTGCTCCTCTTCAAGGAAGGCAGAGACATTCAACTAGCATGGGAAAATATCTGTCCAAGTCTCGTGGCTCACTAAGAAGACAAGTTTTGATCTATAAATGTTAAGTACTATGATTTGAGTGGAGAAGCATGAGCCTGACCTGAGATTTCTGAACGAGTGACTAGAAAGAGCTTGCATTTCATGTAAACTTAGAATGACAAAGCAGGGTGGAATCGTGGGTGTGGTGGGGAGAAGGAGAGGGAGAGAGAGAATGAACATAAATTATTTCTGGAGGTAATAGCTGACTCCCTTGGGAATGCTGTGACTCAGAGGGCAGCAAGGATGAAGAGACACACGCTCCCAAGGATACAGAGTGGCTCTACCAGTGGCCCTAGACTGGCCCATCAGTGTCTCCTGCTCCAGCCAAGGTCTGGCAGGACTGGCCATGACTTGCTACTGGAGGGAAGCTTGGGGGATTTATGAAATGAGGTAGTGGGAGAGATGAGCTCTGTTCTTGGCAAACCAAAGCTATAAATGTACAAAACTTTTATCTCTGGCAAGAATGTTTTAAGAAAAAGAAAGACAGGAAATGTCTATAGCAGAACCCCAGCCACTGGTTAAGGAGACTGATCTCTCTGGAGCTACATCAAAGGCCCAGTTCTGTCTGCTCCCTGTGGCCTCCATGAGTCCTGCAGTTCAGCAGTTTCTTGGAGCCAAGGAGGGAAGAAAGCACATCCACTGTAAGTGCTCTCCTTGTCAAGACAGGGGTGACCTGGGGCTGCAGGGAAACTGCAGTCTCCCCCTCCCTAGCCTCCTTTCCAGGACACTTCTTCACCATCCAGATAAGATACAAGTGCATCCATGGGGCTGAAGCCTGATGGACTTCATAATAGGAGCATTGAACTGGAGGTCAGGAAGCTAAACCTATAGTCTGCAATAAGTAAAGAGTTACTGAGCCTGGAGAAGGTCACTTCCTTCCCTAAGTTCATTTCCTTATAAAATGAGCAGGTCAAAGATGAATTGATAGCACTCTTTGTGATCCCCTCCAGTGACTGCAGAAAGGCAGGATCAGCTTTTAAATTTCAGGAAAAAATAAAAAAGAAATCTCTTTTTCAAGGGAACTTCATTCAGAATAAGAGGCAAATCCCACCCCTTGCATAAGGTACCTCTAACTGACCACACTGATGAATGAGACCAGCTGGGATCAAAAGGAAACAGAAACTAGATTCCTTAGGGCTGATTGAGGAGTTTTGTCTCACCCTTGATGCCATCTTCCTAGAGTCTATAAAAAGAATCAATCTGTCTTTAATTTCCTAGAGGATTCATCCCAGACATTTTGTTCTTCCTTTCTCTCTCATCCTTGGGAACACTTCATTATAAATAAAGTACCTAAAGCCAAGGCTGCAAGAGCCTACAGAGAAACTGTGTAAGTTAGGAAAGGCCACACAGCAAAAGTTAGGTAGAGGCCAAACTATGCAAAACAGCATAGGGAGATTGTACCAAGTGGATTTCATCCTTCACTTGACTTGCTTGACTGGGTGTTCCCATATAACCTGGTACAACCTGCACAAACTATAGGTGAAGTGCAAGGCTGGGTTTACAGAAATTGCCCAAATTCTGCAGGTATCACAGGTTCCCCTGGAACCAGAATCAGAAATGAAGATCTGCATTCAAGGTTGTAACCTCAGGGTCAACAACTGTGGAGGAGGGAAGGAAGCAGTATTGGGCAGAAGGAGAAGCTGAAGGGTGATGCAATTGTAACAAAGACCTCAGCCCACTCTCTCCGGAGTTCTGCAGTAGGCATGTGTGTTAGTCAAGCTGTCATGTAGAGCTACTCTTTGCAACCCCAGGGACTGTAGCCTGTCAGCTTCTCTATTCATGGACTTCTCCAGGCAAAATACTATGTTGCCATTTCCTACTCCAGGAGATCTTCCTGACCCAGGGATCAAACCTGGGTCTCCTGCATTGCAAGCAGATTCTTTACCATATGAACCAACAGGGAAGCCCATGCAGTAGGCATGGCCCTTCTGAATTGCCTGGAACTTGGGCTAGATAGCATATTCAAAAGCAGAGACATTACTTTGCCCACTAAGGTCTGTCTAGTCAAGGCTATGGTTTTTCCAGTCGTCATGTATGGATGTGAGAGTTGGACTGTGAAGAAGGCTGAGCGCCGGAGAATTGATGCTTTTGAACTGTGGTGTTGGAGAAGACTCTTGATTGTCCCTTGGACTGCAAGGAGATCCAACCAGTCCATTCTGAAGGAGATCAGCCCTGGGATTTCTTTGGAAGGAATGATGCTAAAACTGAAACTCCAGTACTTTGGCCACCTCATGCAAAGAGTTGACTCACTGGAAAAGACTTTGATGCCAGGAGGGATTGGGAGCAGAAGGAGAAGGGGACGACCAAGGATGAGATGGCTGGATGGCATCACAGACTTGATGAACATGAATCTGAGTGAACTCCAGGAGTTGCTGATGGACAAGGAAGCCTGGCGTGCTGTGGTTCATAGGGTTGCAAGAGTCAGACACGACTGAGCAACTGAAGTGACTGACTGACTGACCGGGCAAGTTGGCTGGACCTCTATGGATTAGTCATAGATATAGGCTGTCATTGGAGAGGGGTTATGACCTGGGGGAAAAAAAATACCTAAAATTCAAGGGCAAGTCTTGAGATGGACTCAGTGGTAAGCAGTCAGCCAACAGCACTGGCAGCCTCTGGGAGAACACAAGCTTCAGTTGGGGTGGTTGTGGATGGCACAGGACACAATCCACTGTCTTATGTTAAATATTTCATAGTTTAACAAGAATGTGCTGTGCCAGAGAGCTTTTATTTGCCCCTCCAGACCCACTCTTTCCCTTTCTCCTTGATAGTCTCTGCCCAGGGAGGCTGACCTGTGTAGATCACATCTACATGTAATCACCCATGCCCCCCAACTCCCCCTTGGGTTCAGCCAATAGAGCCCTGGCAGAAGATGAAAGGGAGGCAAGGGAGTGAAGTCATGGTATGGGGGTGTTTTCCTGGCTTTTTCTCTACAAAGTCCACTTGAGTTGGACGCCTTGTCCAATTGAAGATCAGTGGCTCCTCTCCAAAACTCTCACAGAGAACATTGATTTTCTCCTTCCAGGTTCTGCCAACTACTCTCACCCCTCACCCTTCCACCTTGGAGCGATATCAGGCCTTCTTCACCCCCCACTCCTCCATGGTCCTGATGCTTGGACAGCTCTATCTGTGTGATTTCTCTAAATTCTGCCCATACTTTTTATAAAGAATCTTTTCTTTGATAAATCCTCCTCCAATTATCCTAAGTTGAGTGTGTTTCCTCAAATTTTTCTTTTTTTTTTTTTAGTTGAAAATTTCTTAACTGCTTTATTTTAATTGGAGGCTAATTACTTTACAATATTGTGGTGGTTTTTTGCCATACATTCACATAAGTCAGCCACAGGTGTATATGTGTTCCCCATCCTGAACCCCACTCCCTCTTCCCTCCCCATCCCATCCCTCAGGGTCATGCCAGTGCACCAGCCCTGAGCTCCCTGTCCATGCATCGAACTTGGACTGGTGATATATTTCACATATGATAATCCTCAAACTATTCTAATTTGATCCCTAACTGATATGTTCAGACAGACACACACATTATCTCACCTCTTCCTCTTTACCATACTGTGAATCAAATATTCTTACCCCCACTGTGGAGATAAGAAATAAGAGAGTGAGAAGAGTTCCATGACTCACCCAAGCTCTCATATAGTAAGATGGCCCTTGTCTTTGGATTCAGAGCCACTGTCCACAACACTCTAACACCCTAGTGCTCCCTTCAGAGTCTTCTCTTTGCCCAAGGCAGCTCAGAACAGGACCAGAGAAGGAGGGATAGCTATGGTATTCAAGACCACAAAACTGGCTAAAATGTAACATGAGGATGAAAGGGGGTAGAAATGGGTGACACAGCAGAGTGTGTCTTCAGCCCTAGGATTGAGGAAAAAGGACAGAAGAGCATCCACTCTATCCAGTCTTCTGGAAAACTTAAGTTTCTTTTCTAAATTACCTTTTCAAATAGAAAATTAAGCTATTTTGGAACCCAGATCTGCCCCCATCAGCTGCTTGACCCTGGTCAGGTCTGTGGTTTCTTCATTTGCATGAAGAAAAATGGGTTAACTACAGAATCCCCAGCTCCCTTCCATTCTGGGTTTCTATGAGCTCCTTGTTCTCTTTGCTTCTCTTATCCCAGAAACAGACGTAGGTCATGTGGATGAACCCTCATTCTGACAATTGTCAGTCTCATCCCTGGGAAAAAGGGGAAGGAGCTCAGATGGTGCCACACACAAAGACTCACTTGTTAGCTCTAAAAGTCTCTTCCAAAGGTCTTGCCCAGACCCTTGCTTTTAACCAGGAAAGCAGTGCAGCCCAAATGAGAAATGAAGATACCATTTCATGGTATGAAATTTTTGCTTTGCTCCCTAAGTCCTGTGTATGGCAGATTTTTAAGCTCTCATTCCCTGTTAGGGTGGTGTTTCTGTTTTCCTGATCAAAAGCAGATGGATCCTTCCTTTACAAAATATCTTTGTCCTATTTTCCCTTACAATGCCCTAGATGCTCCACGAATCAGCTAGCCCAGGAACCAGCTAAGAACAAGTTCCATCTGCTGCTGCCACCGCTGTAAGGAGCTTTCATTTACTGAAGCATCAATCACAAAGCAAGAAGAAAATGCTTGTTCCTCCCTTTTCATGCTCCTGTTCCTAGGTTTTGGGGTCGGAATTAGGGACCTTGAATTTTAGTACTAGTCCAACCACTAACTCTGAGCAAGTCACTGTCTTTCTCCAGACCTCGTTTCAAAACCCACTCAAGGAAGTAAATGGATATCATTATTCTTTCTAGTTCTAACTTCCCACGCATGTGTAAGAATGATAGGATCTGGGTAGACTGATTTGGGCAGATGGCATCTTAACTTAGATTCCCCAAGAAAATAAGATCTGAGGAGAGACTCATATGTTAATGGTTTACTGGAAGGTGTAATCCTAAAAGTGAGAGGATAGAGACTTGAGACAAGAAAGAATGAGAAGCAAAAGTGATATACCATTGTCTTAGTCCATTAAGGCTACTATAAGAAAACACCACAGGCTGGGTAGCTTATAAATAACAGAAATTTATTTCTCGCACTTCTGAAAGTTGGAAGTCCAAGATCAAGGTGCCAGCCTGGTCACCCTCTGAAGAGGCCCTGTTAGTGGTTCATAGCCAGTGCACTCTCACTGTGCTCTCACATGGTAGCAGGGCTAGGGATTTCTCTGGGGCCTCTTTATAAGGCACTGATCCCATCAACTAATGACTTCAGCATTTCCCGAAGCCCCCACCGAAAAGGGGCTTCATCTTTGAAGGTTAGAATTTCAACGTCTGAATTAGTGGGAGGGGACACATTTAGACCATAGCAAGCCACAGCAACCTAGGCATCCCAGGTTGGTGCTAGTGGTAAAGAACCCAGCTACCAATGCAGGAGACATAAGAGATGCTGTAGGTTCCATCCCTGGGTTGGGAAGAGCCCTCTGAAGGAGGGCATAGCAACCCACTCCAGTATTCTTGCCTGGAGATCCCATGGACAGAAGAGCCTGGCGGGCTACAGTCCATAGAGCCATAAAGAGTCAGACGTGACCAAAGCAACTGAATATGCTCGCAAGACACAGCAACATGTAGCCACAGTTCTACATGCTTGAGAGAAGCCCAAAGGATCATTTATCACACTTGACATCTCTGCACATATTGTACAGAAGAAAATTAGAGCCTTAGAGAGAACAAAAAACAAACAGGGATTCATCTGCAAACACCTTTCTCTTTTTTCCCATTGGACAAAGTTCACCCCCTGAGGGGTTATCTTGATCGCTCTTCAGGGTTGCATCAAGAATCACTGTGGAAGCCAGATCCTTCAACTTGAAGTTGCTGCACCTAATCTGGATGGTGTGGGAAGCCAAGGATTTCAGGATTCAGTTGATCTGCCTCCTGCCATGGAATTGTACAGGGCCACCTGGAGCCTGTTGCCCTGGCAGAGGCAGGCAGCTAACTGTTTAGGAGATCACAAAAAGCTGAGGAATACTGAGGTGGCACAGAAGCCATGCCTGGCACCGATGGGAGAAGTGGGTAGGATGGAAGGTGTATCAGGAGAAAGCCTAAGCATCTTCTTTCAATAAATGTCTTCCAAGGAACTTGTATCAGTTCAGTTCAGTTCCTCAGTCATGTCTGACTCTTTGCGACTCCATGAACTGCAGCACACCAGGCCTCCCTATTCATCACCAACTCCCAGAGTTTACTCAAACTCATGTCCATTGAGTCAGTGATGCTATCCAACCATCTCATCTTCTGTCATCACCTTCTCCTCCCACCTTCAATCTTTCACAGCATCGGGGTCTTTTCAAATAAATCAGTTCTTCCCATCAGGTGGCCAAAGTATTGGAGTTTCAGCTTCAGCATCAATTCATCCTTCCAATGAATATTCAGGACTGATCTCCTTTAGGATGGACTGGTTGGATCTCCTTGCAGTCCAAGGGACTCTCAAGAGTCTTCTCCAACACTACAGTTCAAAAGCATCAATTCTTCAATGCTCAGCTTTCTTTATAGTCAACTCTCATAGCCATACCTACAAGAAACTTGTATAGAGAGATGAAAAGACCTTCCATCAAGGGACACACCCTACTGGACAGATAGAAACAGGCTTACATGGAAGTAGTAGACCATCACAATGCTTACACTTACTGCCCCCACTGTACTTACTGAAAAATAAAACCTAGACTTGGATGTATGTGACAGAACACAGACCTAAAACCCCTGCCTGTTCATTGCCAAGTCAATGCTTAATTTACGTCCCCCTCCAAAAAGTGCAGAAGGGGCTTAGGGTGGGCTATGTTCTGAAACAAGAGTAGATTTTAAAGGTTCAGAGGCATCAGGTCCCAGCTGAGTCACATTGCTCAACTCTACACAAATTCACCTGCAGAACAGAAAGACATATTGGGGACTGGGTTGGGGGTGGAGGTGGGGCAGAGAGAGGCTGTCAGAGAACTCTTTGTGAAGACATCCTATTTACTAAAAGGAGCCAAGAGGGATAAGTTTAATTGAAGTTAAAGATATTTTAAGCAAGGTAAGAGCCTAACTGGAAGTTCAGCCAGAGGGTTTTGTTCTGCCTTTGAAAATGAGAAGAGTTGAACAGGATCTGTATGGATGAACTGATAAAAAGTTCTTTGAAGTGGACAGGGATCTTTTTTATAACTTCTGAATAACTTAGCCCGGGGTGAGGGAATAAAGCTCTCATTTACAAGCGTGGAAGATGGTGAGTTGTCCCCCTCCAATTGGATTTCTTCTGGCTTGGCCATGAAGAGAGAAAGTTTGGCCTAATGTCCTTGTCGAGCTGAGAGAAGATAAATCTGGCTGTCCTTTGCACAAGACAGCAGAGATGAAAGTCCCAGGGAAAAGCCCTAGAAAGCTAGCTAACAGATATTCGAAAGAAGCACAGAGCATGAAATCATAGCCCCCCACATACAACCCCTAATTGATAACCCATCCACCCCACAAGATGGATGAATCCCTAAAAAAGAAGAAACCAATAGCAATATCAAGAAACAATAGCAATAAAAATTATTGTTGTGATTATTTGCTATGCTGTGTATGCCATATTCATTTGTTCCTATTAACAACCTAGGAGATAGGTATTATTTTTACTTCCATTCCATTTTTGAGAAAGTAGAGGCTTCTCTGTGTACGAGCAAGTTAAAGCAATTTGTTCAAATTTACTGCATCCCAAGCCAGAACATAGATAAATAATACTGGTAGATAAATGTCAAGGTAACATGAGGTTACCTTCGGTTACGTATGTCATGGAGTAAAACTCCACTCGTGTGCTATCAGGACTCCGTTCTCTTGGCTAAACAGCTGACCACCTTGGTCTAATCTCCAACTCATGAAATACTTCAAAATTCTAGCCAAAGAGGGAAAGTTCAGCTTTCCCAAGATTTCTATGTCCTATTTGTCCTGCATTGGAAGAAAAAGAGGAAGCTTGGGGAAAGGAACCATTGTGATTAACATGTCCTGGGGTTATAAACTAACCAAAATGTTGCTGACAAGAACCTTTCATTCCCATTAAGAATGGAACTAGAGACTGGGGACCCAAATTACAGTAGGATTTAACTTAACCTGAAATTGAAATCCTTTTATAAGATCATAGGCTCTGTAACTCTCAAACCTGACCCATGTTCCTATAAAAACAGTAAAATTTTAATATCTGAAGCTACACAATGGGAAAGGCAAAGAAGTAGGAGACTTCTTGGGTTTAATCTCAGTTCTGCCAAAACTCATCTAATCATGTTTCAAAGTGACTGTATCTTCTCTCTGGACCTCAATTTTCCCATCTGTAAAATGGGAGAATTTGTCCAAACTATGGTTTTTCCAGTAGTTATGTATAGATGTGAGAGTTGGACCATAAAGAAGGCTGAATGCTGAAGGATTGATGCTTTCCAAGTGTAGTGCTGAAGAAGACTCAAGAGTTCCTTGGACAGCAAGGAGATCAAACCAGTCAATCCTAAAGGAAATCAACCCTGAATATTCACTGGAAGGACTGATGCTGAAGGTGAAGCTCCAATACTTTGGCCACCTGATGCAAAGAGCCAATTTATGGAAAAGATCCTGATGCTGGGAAAGATCAGGGGGAGAAGGGGATGTCAGAGAATGAGATGATTGGATGGCATCATTGACTCAGTGAACATGAATTTGAGCAAACTGAGACAGTGAAGGACAGGGAAGCCTGGTGTGCTGCTGTTTATGGGGTCACAAAGAATCAGACACAGTTGAGTGACTGAACAATGAAAACAACAATCTCTAAGGAGTCCTCCCTTACTCTCATTCTGGGTCTTGGATGATGATGACCTTTGCCTTACACACATCACAGAAGCTGCAATGAAAATCAAAGTTGGTAAAGGGAGGAAGAAAAGAATGGGCTCTTAAAAAGAAAATCAATAAGTTTTGTATTTACAAGTACATTGTGTCTTCAGTCAGCCATGCAGCCTCCCTACCATCCTTGAGACTTCATAAAGACAGATGAAACACTCTGTGAAATCCATGATTAAAAAAAAAAAAAAAATTCCATGATTAAAAAAAAAAAAAAACCTCTTCCATCTTCTTTTTGGATGGATATTGGACTCTTGAGACCTACACAGGTTTCCTCCGATCTGCCAGAGGGGCAGAAATTCAAAATATGCTAGACTTCCGAGATTCTGCCTGCAGAGTCTCCACCTCTGATCCCTGTCTCCTGACCTCTCCTCTACTACAGAAACACAAACAAAGGGCATTCGAAGGACAAGCCCTGGTAATGGACTTTCAGACACAGTGGAGCTTAAGAGACTAGAGATCTTTTTAAAGTTCTAGGCATAGGGCATGTGCTTATTGGCCTGGCTTTAGCTACGAAATAAACTGCTGTCATCATTATTTTATTCTCTGAAGGAGACAACCTCAGGTTAGTATTTCAAAAAAGAATGAGTCACTGGAAAGGTTTTAAAGTACCTGCTAATTATTTCTTTAAAGAAAAACCTTAACTCTAGGAGAAAGGAGTTAGACACGGCATCAGCTGCCCATTAAGATGAAAAGGCTGAATTACCTGGGCTGCTCCAAGAGGCCCAGGAGTAACAAGCATGTCCCTTTTTTTGCAGAGCAGAGTTCACTGAAGAGACTCTTCTGCAGACATTATCTCACTGACCCTGAATTCCTACTGGCTTCATCATCCCTTTATTTCTGCCTTGCCATGATGCAAGGAGGCTGAGGGAAGATTTGTCAGGGGCAAGAAGGAACAGGGGTCTCCCAGTTGTCCATGAAGTTGGTATATGGACAGCTGCTTTGAACCCTAAGCTGCCCCAGTTAGGAGCAATCTGGCTGCCTTCTCCAGTGACTTCCAAACATGTTTGGATTTTCTTTGACTAGAATTCTATGAAGAATCCCAATAGTTAAAACAGAAGATCGGTTCTGCATTTTGTTTAGATTTTTTAACATTGATTCAATATCAAGTCCATCAGTGAGAATGAAGTTCATTTGATGAGTGGAAAAATAGTCAGTCATCTGGAGCTCAGTAGCCACAAAGATGAGTATTATTATGGAGGGCACTCAACATCTTTGAAAGAACTGCCAAAGTCCCTTTGAGCCAATGCTTGCTAGAACCTTGAATGGGGAAAATGGAATTCATGGGTTCAAAGCCTTAGTTCAGCTAGTGTTATTGTCTAGGTCAACTGAAACATTTCCAGACTGTTTGTCCAAGTTGGGGGGTGGGCGGAGTAGAGGCTGCTGTCCAGGGGAAGAAGACAGTGGCCCAGTTTCAGAGAGGAAGGAGTTGGAGTCTCATAATGGAAAGATAAGCGAGTGACAAGTTCCAGGAGAGCATGAAGGAAGTTGTGCCTTTCTTCAAAGACTACATCCCAAATGAAACTGATAGGGCTCCTGCACAGTTCAGTTCAGTTCAGTTCAGTCACTCAGTCATGTCCAACTCTTTGCGACCCCATGAATCACAGCACGCCAGGCCTCCCTGTCCATCACCAACTCCCGGAGTTCACTCAGACTCACGTCCATTGAGTCCGTGATGCCATCCAGCCATCTCATCCTCTGTCATCCCCTTCTCCTCCTGCCCCCAATCCCTCCCAGCATCAGAGTCTTTTCCAATGAGTCAACTCTTCGCATAGGTGGCCAAAGTACTGGAATTTCAGCTTTAGCATCGTTCCTTCCAAAGAAATCCCAGGGCTGATCTCCTACTGACTAAGCATTGGAAATTGACACCTAAGAGCTGGTGCAAGGTCCTATGGCTGAACCGGCAGCCAGAAAACTGAATTTAAGTGGCTGTGGAGGCCTGTCCAATGGGCATCTTCAGAATAAATCCGGAAATATTACTGACCAGAGGCCTATTCATTATTTTCTGGTATAAGATAAAATACCAAAAAAAAAAAAGTAAAGGAGGCACAAAAAATGGATTTTTTTTTACTCTTCCGGCAAGTTGGGGCTTAGACATGGATTTTCTTGGACATACAAGAATGTTATTACTAGAGTAAATTTATTATAAGGAAAGGCAATTCCCATTTGCTATGGTGTGAATGTTTGTGTCACCCCCAAAATTCATTCACTGAAAACTTATTGCCCAAGGTAATGGTATTAGGAGGAAGAGCCTTTGGGAGGTGATCAGGTCATGAATGAGATATGTGTCCTTATAAAAGAGACCTCAGAGAGCTCCATCACCTCTTTCACCAGGTGAGAAGCCTGTGACCTAGAAAAGTTGTTCAGTTGTGTCTGACTCTTTGTGACCCCATGGACTGCAGCACATCAGCCTAACCTGTCCTTCACTATATCCTGGAGTTTGCTCAAACTCATGTTCATTGAGTTGGTGATGCCGTCCAATCATCTTATCATCTGTCATCCCCTTTTCCTCCTACCCTCAGCCTTTCCTAGCATCAGGGTATTTTCTAATGAGTACAGTCTTTGTATTAGGTGGCCAAAACACTGGAGCTTCAGCTTCAGCATCAGTCCTTCCAAGGAATATTCAGGATTGATTTCCTTTAAGATTGACTGGTTTGATCACCTTGTCATCCAATTGACTCTCAAGAGCCTTCTCCAGCACCACAGCTTGAAAGCATTAATTCTTCAGCACTTAGCCTTCTTTATGGTCCAATACTCACATCCATATATGAAGAAGGTCCTCACTTAGTCATATACTACCCTGATCTTGGACTTCCAGCCTTCAGAATTCAGAAAAAAGAAATTTCTGTTGTTGATAACCTACTCAGCCTGTGGTATTTGGACTTTTATTAATATTCTGTCAATGATTTAGTGGATTTTTCTGCATTATTTTATTGGAGTGTAGCTGCTTTACAATGTTGTATTTGTTTCTACTGTGCAGCAAAGTGAATCAGTTATACCTGTACGTATATCCCCTCTCTTTGGAGCTTCTTTCCCATTTAGGTCAATCCTGTGGTCTTTTGCTATAGAGCTTAAGTGGTCTCAGATACAATTCCATCCCCTGAGTAGTGTAGAGCCCTTCACATCTGTTGCGCCAGCTGTTTCTGGCACCCTGTCCACCCCAAGTTCAGTCCCTTTTCCTTTGGGCTGAGCCTTCCTCCCATCAGGCATCCATCCCTTTTCTTCCCATCTCTTCTCTTCTCTTCTCATCCATCCCTTCTTACTTTCTCCCCCAAGTGTTTTGCTTCCTGACAAAGCACACCACTGTACAAAGAGGAGATTTATCAAAGGCAGTGGTTGGCATGAGGACAGATAGATTCTTTTCAAGGGAAGCTTGGCCCCCAAAGGCTACCTCATCCTCTTAGGAGTACATCTTTGAGACAACTGGCTCTTCAACCGGTTGTTAATGCTGGCTTGTATACTTTAACCACTTTATGGCTTCCATCTCCCCAACAAAATAATGAGTGATCTCAGCGTAGACAGTGTACATTTTATGCTTGATCTACCCACTGCAGGATCTTAGGTGGGGGATGCCGGCTGACCCACAAAGGCAATGGCCCCTGGATAAGTGAGCAGAACCCAAGAGAGAGCCCATTTTCCTCCTGGGCTCTCTTCCTTCCAGAAGCTTCTATCGTATGTAGGCACTGACCACACATGTGTCAGCAAATCCATGAGCAGTGTTGGAACTTCTGCATGGGAACCTCTGATTTCAACCTTCTGGGAAAGGACTAGAAGCACCAAAATTTCCACCCCAAGTTTGGTTCTCTTACATTTACTTCTATCATTTCATCCTTTTCTCCCTGTTCTTCTGGCAGGGGGTTGGGGGTGGGGGCAAAAAAAGCGCACCATGCCGGGGTCAGAATGTCCAGGTCCTGCCTCTTGTGTGATCTTCTGAGTTCCTCCCCATGTGCAACCAGGACTCACACAGCATCAGTACTCACAGGTCCTGGAGGAGGGGAATGAGAAGCTGAAGGAAACAGGAGCTTCAGACAAGAATATGTTGTTGGTCCACCCAGGCTGAGGATGGAATTATTTCAGGGAACTAAGGCAGTGCTGAGACAGGGTACCTGTTCCAAGAGAGCTCTGAGGAATAGGGGAGAGCCTCAAGGAAGGCAGAGATCCCCCGTTCAGGTTTGGCTCCAAAACCTGGCCCAATAGGAGCTGGGAACAGATAGGGATGAAGTGCTTCCACTTCAGAGAAGCTGACTGAGAAAGCAAGCCACTCAGACCTCCTCCTGGTGGAAGAGGGAATGAATGGAGGATGGGGCAAGGGAACAAGGGGACTTTTGGAATGAGTCCTGAGATGCCTGGAAGCTGAGGCTTCTACCCACCCCTCTGGCTCCCACATCTAGAAAAGCCTTAGAGTGATCAAAGTCCAGGCAGAAATAGTAAGAAACCCTCAACCTTTTCATTGTTTCTCCCTCCCTCTCCTTCTCACACGCATACAGGCACCCCACCACTACCACCAAATACAATGACAACAACTGTACAGATCATTCAGCTCCCTCCTGCCTGCACACTCAGTGGGGAATCCTGGAGTAGAAAGCAAGAAAACAGATGAGACAGTCCAGCTGAGTTTCTTACGAGTAAATAGATTCCACATGGCAACAGAAAGGTCAAGGAGAAAGCAATTTATATAGGACCAAAGAGAAGGGAATAGGTTTGGAGAGTCTTCCATCTGATCAGAGGGGACAGCCACTCTAAGATGCAGCCTGCTGGGTCGGAAAAGGAGCTCCATGCCTGGCCCCGAGACAGTGAGAGTCCTGTGTCATGTCTACAAACCCAGAGCCCTGCACATGGGCAAGAGGCCAAGTCCTGGTATCACCAGGTGGCAGCCACACTGTGGGACTTCAAGCCTGTCTTTGAGTCTGAATCTCAGCATTACTTACCTATAAAATGGAAATAAGAATCCTTTGGCCCAGCTCACCTTAGTGGAGTTAAGACTCAAGAAATGATATAACTGAGTGGATTTTGTGGATCTGGGAAATCAGGAATTGTGTCTGGACCAGGGTCAGAGGTGTGGGAGCCCTTAGCCAACAGATGCAAACTCAAGCCATGGGAGTGCAGAAGAGCTTGACAAGTGAGTCCCAGGAACACCAATGTTTGAGTGGTAGGCAGAGGATGAGGGCCACAAGGGAAAACCAAGAAGGAAATACTGAGAAGGAATGGAGCTATAAAAAGCTAAACAGAGTTAGTCTGAGAAAATCATCATTTGTATCAAGCAGATTTCTTAAGAAGTTAGGTTTCATTCTTCTTGAAAGAAAGTGAAAGTGTTAGTCCCTCAGTCATGTTCAATTCTTTGTGACCCCATGGACTGTAGCCCACAAGGCTCCCCTGTCCATGGAATTCTCCAGGCACAAATACTGGCATGGGTAGCCATTCCTACTCCAGGGAATCTTCCCAACTCAAGGATAAAACTGGGTCTCCTGTATTGCAGGCATTTCTTTACCATCTGAGCCACCAGAGGTTTCATTCTTACCTCTTATGTATCCCCCAAAGCACAGCAGGGGTCAAGCAGAGCAGAAAAAAAAAAGATATCAGAGGAGAGGATATTTGTGATCTGGAAGCATACATAACATTAGTTATAAGCTCATAGAGAACTGTAGAGCTAGTCTGTACCTCCCTGGTAGATTGCTGTGTGACACTGGGCATTTCACACTTCTCTGTTTTGGCTATTAGCTAGTATTTATCTAGATCCCTTAGTAGCTTGGGTTCAGAGTGTGTGCTGTGCATCCAGTTACTCCTAGGCAAATGACTCCAAAGGGAAATGTCAGCCTGGAAAGGGAGTGAAGCACACCATAATCAAACAGAGTCAGGGTCTTTCTCCTCAAAGCCTTTAAGATCCTCTACCTTAAAACAGGATGAGGATCTTAGAGTTCTTTCTCAAAGGAAACACACTGGCCATTTGAAAATACTTTAATCCAATAACACCCAAAATAAATTCACTCCAACAGCAAATATTTGTGAAGAATCTTCATGTGCAAATCATTGAGCTGTTTTGGAAGAGATAGAAGACAGGATTCAA
Source organism: Aepyceros melampus (assembly GCA_006408695.1). Classification (NCBI taxonomy): domain Eukaryota; kingdom Metazoa; phylum Chordata; class Mammalia; order Artiodactyla; family Bovidae; genus Aepyceros; species Aepyceros melampus. The sequence goes on along the minus strand of SJXQ01003677.1, from coordinate 361,558 downwards.
AGATGACAAATGCGCTGTGACATCATGCCTTGCTCTCGACCTAGTGGGGAAGACAGAAGGGAGCCACTGGAGACTGTGCTAAGTGTCATCACAAAATTACAAACAAAATGCAACAAGAACCCAAGTGATAGTCATTAATTCTGCATCAAAGGGATCCAAGAAGGCTTTACAGATAAAGTGCCATCTGAATTAGTGTCCTCACACTAAGATGAATTTTAGCATTCAGGGAAGGAACATTCAGCTTTAATGAGCGAACATCATGAACAAAGCTTTGGCAACAGAGAAGTGGCATTTTGTTCGAGGAATAAGTTGTTGGTTTGGGACTTCATTCTGTATTCAGTGTAGAATCAAAAAAGTGTTTTTGAACAAGGGTGCAATAGAGCTGGTTCTTTTCTTTAACCAGAGCTTTTGGGCCAAGATAAGTGGCAAATCTGGAGAGGGTAGAAGACAGAGTAGAGGAGACTTCTTAGAACATTCTTATCAGAGTCCAGAAGAGAAATCAACAGCATCCTAAAAAGTAAAGAAGCAGTGAGATTAAAAAGATCAAAGATTATTTTAAGGCTTTCCAGAATGTGCCAATAAAGAACACAGAAGGCATAAAACTGGGAGAGTGAAATGGAAACAAAACTATTTTTACACAAGTGAAATCTGCAATTTGATGTAAGGGTCTAGAGGCCAGGAAAAGTTACTCATCAAGAGGCAAGGCAGAAATCTGTGTTGGGGAGCAGTGCAATGCCACTTATCTGGGGGTCAGATTCTGAGGTTAGCACTTCAGGTCAATGTTGAACAGAGACAAAATGTCCCAGTCCCCTAGGGGGATGAGACCCACTTGTGTTGGAAGTCCAGTAGGGCCAGTGATTCTTACAGAGATAAGTGCCATCAGGGCACCAAAAGAAGTAGTAGGTGTGTGCTTGGGGATCTGTTAAAAGGGAAACACTAGACACCCATTACCCATTACCTGTAGATGGAGTGGAATAGTGGCCAGAACCACCTGCATGAACTATATTATGTTTCCTGTTCAACATGTAATTGATGATATAAAGAGCTAGACACCATGGGCCCCTCTGTGTAGTGAAATAACCTCAAGCCCTTGGTGTGACATGCTTATGGAGAGACAAGTGGTCAAGAAGTGCTGAGGGCTGGAAAATGCCAGAAGTGAATGAAAGGAATTTGATCAAAGGAGGAGGAGCCAAAGAAGAATCAAAGAAGGAGAATTAAGACTTGATTAAGGCATTGTGTAGAACACGGAGTGACAAGGAAGTGAAGAACATCAAGAAAGTGAAGACCTTCAACAATGTTAAACTCTATAAAGGGAAAGAGATCTCAGAGTCATCTTTTGAATCTGAAACTGGAACGTTATTAAACATGGTAAAACATGAAACTTCCAAGAATGATAAAAAGGTAAACCAAGTTATGAAAGTGCAGATTTGGGCAATAAGTAGAGACAAAAAAAGGAGATGTTACACCAGACGACACAGAAATACAAAGGATCATGAGACTACTACGAGCAACTATATGCTGATAACATGGACAACTTGGAAGAAATGGACAAATTCTTAGAAAAGTATAGCCTTCTAAAACTAAGTGAAGTGAAAGTCATTCAGTCACATCCATCTCTTTGTGACCCCATGGACTGTAGGGCTGCCAGGTTCCTCTGTCCATGGAATTCTCCAGGCCAGAATATTGGTGTGGGTGGCCATTTCCTCCTCCAGGGGATCTTCTGAACCCAAGCACTGAACCCAGGTCTCCTGCATTGCAAGCAGATCTTGCAATGGAAAGCCCAAACCAGGAAGAAATAGGATATCTGAACAGACCAATCACAACTACAGAAATTGAAACTGAATCAAAAATCTTCCAACAAACAAAAACCCAGGACCAGATGGCTTCACAGGTGAATTCTACCAAAAGTTTAGAGAAGAGTTAATACTTACCCTGCTCAAACTCTTCCAGAAAATTTGCAGAGGAAGGAAAACTTCCAAACTCATTCTATGAGACCACTATCACCCTGATACCAAAAACAGGGTTGATAAAGATGCCACACACCCAAAAACACACACACACACAATTACAGGCCAGTATCGCTGCTGAACATAGATGTAAAAATCCCCAACAAAATTCTAGAGAACAGAATCCAACAACACATTACAAAGATCATACATCATGATCAAGTGGGCTCTATTACAGGGATGCAAGAATTCTTCAATATATACAAATCAACCAGTGTGATACACCATATTAACAAATTGAAAGATAAAAACAATATGATAAAAAAAAAAAAAGATCATCTCAACAGATGGAGAGAAAACCTTTGACAAAATTTGACACCCATTTATGGTAGAAAAAAAAAAAAAAACTCCAGAAAGTAGGACTAGAAGGAACACACCTCAACATAATAAAGGCCATATACAACAAACTCTTAGCAAAGATTATCCTCAATGGTGAAAAACTGAAAGCATTTCCTTTAAAATCAGGAACAAGACAAGGGTGCCCATCTCACCACTATTATTCAACATAGTTTTGGAAGTTCTAGCCACAACAATCAGAGAGGATAAAGAAATAAAAGGAATCCAGATTGGAAAAGAAAAAGTGAAACTCCTATTGCAATTGCATGATTCTTTACATAGAAAACCCTAAATATTCCACCAGAAATTACTAGAACTAATTGATGAATATTAGCTAATCAATGAAAAACAAAAACAAGATGAAGAGCTGACTGTGACTCAGATCATTAACTCCTTATTGCAAAATTCAGACTTAAATTGAAGTAGGAAAAACCACTAGACCATTCAGGTATGACCTAAGTCAAATCCCTTATGATTATACAGTGGAAGTGACAAATAGATTCAAGGGATTAGATCTGATAACAGAGTCCCTGAAAAACTATGGAGGGAGGCTCATGACATTGTACAGGAGGCAGTTATCAAGACCATGCCCAAGAAAAAAGAAATGCAAAAAGGCAAAATGGTTGTCTGAGGAGGCCTCACAAATAGCTGAGAAGAGAAGCTAAGGCAAAAGGAGAAAAGGAAAGATATACCCATGTGAATACAGAGTTCCAAAGAAGAGCAAGGAGAGATAACAAAGCTTTCCTCAGTGATCAATGCAAAGACATAGAGGAAAACAATAGGATGAGAAAGACTAGAGATCTCTTCAAGAAAATTAGAGATACCAAGGGAACATTTCATGCAAAGGTGGGCTCAATAAAGAACAGAAATGGTCTGGACCTAACAGAAGCAGAAGATATTAAGAAGAGGTGGCAAGAATACACAGAAGAGCTATACAAAACAGATCTTCATGACCCAGATAACAATGACGGTGTGATCACCCACCTAAAGCCAGACATCCTGGATGAGAAGACAAGTGAATCAACAAAATAAGAAATGAAAATGGAGAAATCACACCAGACAACACAGAAATACAAAGGATCATAGGAGACTACTAACAGCAACTATATGCCAATAAAATGGACAACTTGGAAGAAATGAACAAATTCTTAGAAAAGTACAACTTTACAAAACTGAACAAGGATGAAATAGAAAATCTTAACAGACCCATCACAAGCACAGAAATTGAAACTGTAATCAGAAATCTTCCAGCAAACAAAAGCCCAGGACCAGATGGCTTCACAGCTGAATTCTACCAAAAATGTAACCTATCCTACTCAAACTCTTCCAGAAAATTGCAGAGGAAGGTAAACTTCCAAACTCATTCTATGAGGCCACCATCACCTTAATACCAAAACCAGACAAAGACGCCACAAAAAAAGAAAACAGGCCAATATCATTGATGAACATAGGTGCAAAAACCCTTAACAAAATTCTAGCAAACAGAATCCAATAACATATTAAAAAGATCATATATGATGACCAAGTGGCCTTTATCCCAGGGTGCAAGGATTCTTCAATATCCGCAAATCAATCAATGTAATACACCACATTACCAAACTGAAAGATAAAAACCATATGATTATCTCAACAGAAGCAGACAAAGCCTTTGTCACAATTCAAAGTCCATTTATGATAAAAACCCTCCAGAAAGCAGAAATAGAAGGAACATACCTCAACATAATAAAAGTTATATATGACAAACCCACAGCAAACATTATCCTCAATGGTGAAAAATTGAAAGTATTTCCCCTAAAGTCAGGAACAAGACAAGGGTGCCCATTCTCACCACTACAATTCAACCTAGTTTTGGAAGTTTTTGCCACAGCAATCAGAGCAGAAAAAGAAATAAAAGGAATCCATATTGGAAAAGAAGAAGTAAAACTCTCACTGTTTGCAGATGACATGATCCTCTACATAGAAAACCCTAAAGACTCCACCAGAAAATTACTAGAGCTAATCAATGAATATAGTAAAGTTGCAGGATATAAAATCAACATACAGAAATCCCTTGCATTCCTATACACTAACAGTGAAAAAACAGAAAGAGAAATTAAGGAAACAATTTCATTCACCATTGCAGTGAAAAGAATTAAATACTTAGGAATATATCTACCTAAAGAAACAAAAGACCTATATATTGAAAACTATAAACACTGATGAAAGAAATCAAAGAGGACACAAATAGATGCATAAATATACCATGTTCATGGACTGAAAGAATCAATATAGTGAAAATGTGTATACTACCCAAAGCAACCTATAAATTCAATGCAATCCCTATTAAGCTACCAAGGGTATTTTTCACAGAACTAGAACAAAAAATTTCACAATATGTATGGAAATAAAAAAAACCTCGAATAGCTAAAGCAATCTTGAGAAAGAAGAGTGGAACTGGAGGAATCAACCTGCCTGACTTCAGGCTCTACTACAAAGCTACAGTCATCAAGACAGTATGGTACTTGCTTAAAGATAGAAATATAGATCAATGGAACAAAATAGAAAGCCCAGAGATAAATCCACGTACTATAGACACCTTATCTTTGACTAAGGAGGCAAGAATATACAATGCAGAAAAGACAATCTCTTTAACAAGTGTTGCTGGGAAAACTGGTAAGATCAGATCAAATCAGTCACTCAGTCGTGTCCAACTCTTTGTGATCCCATGAATCAGCACGCCAGGCCTCCCTGTCCATCACCATCTCCTGGAGTTCACTCAAATTCACGTCCATTGAGTCAGTGATGCCATCCAGCCATCTCATCCTCTGTCATCCCCTTTTCCTCCTGCCCCCAATCCCTCCCAGCATCAGAGTCTTTTCCAATGAGTCAACTCTTTACATGAGGTGGCCAAAGTATTGGAGTTTCAGCTTTAGTATCATTCCTTCCAAAGAAAAGGGCTGATCTCCTTCAGAATGGACTGGTTGGATCTCCTTGCAGTCCAAGGGACCTCAAGAGTCTTGTTCAACACCACAGTTCAAAAGCATCAATTCTTCAGCACTCAGCCTTCTTCACAGTCCAACTTTCACATCCATACATGACCACAGGAAAACCATAGCCTTGACTAGATGGACATTTGCTGGCAAAGTAATGTCTCTGCTTTTCAATATTCTATCTAGGTTGGTCATAAATTTTCTTCCAAAGAGTAAGCATCTTTTAATTTCATGGCTGCAGTCACCATCTGCAGTGATTTTGAAGCCCCTCAAAAATAAAGTCTGACACTGTTTCCACTGTTTCCCCATCTATTTCCCATGAAGTGATGGGACCAGATGCCATGATCTTTGTTTTCCGAATGTTGAGCTTTAAGCCAACTTTTTCACTCTCCTCTTTCACTCTCCCCTTTCACTCTCCTCAAGAATGAAACTAGAACACTTTCTAACACCATACACAAAAATAACCTCAAAATGGATTAAAGATCTAAATGTAAGACCAGAAACTATAAAATTTCTAGAGGAAAACATAAGCAAAATACTCTCCAACATAAGTCACATCAGGATCCTCTATGACTCACCTCACAGAATATTGGAAATAAAAGCAAAAATAAACAAATGGATCTAATTAAATGTAAAAGCTTTTGCGCAACAAAGGAAACTATAAACAAGGTGAAAAGACAGCCATCTGAATGGGAGTAAATTATTTGTTAGTTTACAAATAATTAATCTCAAAAATATACAAGCAATTCCTGCAGCTCAATTCCAGAAAAATAAACCACTCAATCAAAAATGGGCCAAAAAACTAAACAGACATTTCTCCAAAGAACACATACAGATGGCTAACAAACATGTGAAAAGTTGCTCAACATCACTCATTATCAGAGAAATACAAATCAAAACTGCAATGAGGTACCATTTCACACCAGTCAGAATGGCTGTGATCCAAAAGTCTACAAGCAATAAATGCTGGAGAGGGTGTGGAGAAAAGGGAACCCTCTTACACTGTTGGTGGGAATGCAAACTAATACAGCCACTATGGAGAATAGTGTGGAGATTCCTTAAAAAACTGGAAATAGAACTGCTTTATGACCCAGCAATCCCATTGCTGGGCATACACACCGAGGAAACCAGAATTGAAACAGATGTGTGTACCCTAATCTCATCACAGCACTGTTTATAATAGCCAGGACATGGAAGCAACTGAGATATCCATCAGCAGATGAATGGATAAGAAAGCTGTGGTACATATACACAATGGAGTATTACTCAGCCATTAAAAAGAATATATTTGAATCAGTTCTAATGAGGTGGATGAAACTGGAGCCGATTATACAGAGTGAAGTAAGCCAGAAAGAAAAACACCAATACAGTATACTAACACATATATATGGAATTTAGAAAGATGGTAACGATAACCCTGTATGTGAGACAGCAAAATAGACACAGATGTATAGAACAGACTTTGGACTCTGTATGAAAGGGCAAAGGTAGGATGATTCAGAAGAATGGCACTGAAACATATCTATTATCATATGTGAAATGGATCGCCAGTCCAGGTTCTATGTATGAGACAGAGTGCTCAGGGCTGGTGCACTGGGATGACCCAGAGGGATGGGATGGGGAGGGAGGTGAGAGGGGGGTCAGGATGGGGAACACATGGACACCCGTGGCAGATTCATGTTGATGTATGGCAAAACCACTACAAAATTGTAAAATAATTAGCCTCCAATTAAAATAAATAAATTTATATGAAAATAAATATATATATAAAAGGAATTTAACCAATACAAAAAAAGAGAGAGAGAAGTCAAGTAGGCCTTAGGAAGCATCACTACTGACAAAGCTAGTGGAGGTGATGGAATTCCAGTTGAGCTGTTTCAAATCCTAAAAGATGATGCTGTGAAAGTGCTGCACTCAATATGCCAGCAAATTTGGAAAACTCAGCAGTGGCCACAGAATTGTAAAATGTCAGTTTTCATTCCAACCTCAAAGAGGGGCAATGCCATAGAATGCTCAAACTACCACACAATTACACTCACCTCACACACTAGCAAAGTAATGTTCAAAATTCTCCAGTACATGAACTGTGAACTTCCAGATGTTGAAGCTGGTTTTAGAAAAGGCAGAGGAACCAGAGATCAAATTGCCAACATCTGCTGCATTATAGAAAAAGCAATGGAGTTCCAAGAAAACAACTACTTCTGCTTTATTGACTACGCCAAAGCCTTTGACTGCGTGAATCACAACAAATTGTGAAAAATTCTTAAAGAGATGGGAGTAGCAGATCACCTGACCTGCCTCTTGAGAAACCTGTATGCAGGTCAGGAAGCAACAGTTAGAACTGGACATGGAAAAACAGACTGGTTCCAAATAGGAAAAAGAGTACGTCAAGGCTGTATATTGTCACCTGGCTTATTTAACTTACATGTAGAGTACATCATGCAAAATGGCTGGCTGGATGAACCACAGCTGGATTCAAGATAGCTGGGAGAAATCAATAACCTCAGATATGCAGATAACACCATTCTTATGGCAGAAAATGAAGAAGAACTAAAGAGCCTCTTGATGAAAGTGAAAGAGGAGAATGAAAAAGTTGGCTTAAAACCCGGCATTCAAAAAATTAAGATCATGAAATCTGGTCCCATCACTTCATGGCAAATTGTGGGGAAACAATGAGAGACTTTATTTTGGAGGGCTCCAAAATCACTGCAGATGGTGACTGCAGCCATGAAATTAAAAGACACTTGCTCCTTGAAATAAAAGCTATGATCAAACTAGACAACATATTAAAAAGCAGAGACATTACTTTGCCAACAAAGGTCCATCTAGTCAAGTTATGGTTTTTCCAGTCATCATGTATGGATGCGAGAGTTGGACCATAAAGAAAGCTGAGCACCAAAGAATTTGTGCTTTTGAACTGGGGTGTTGGAGAAAACTCGAGAGTCCCTTGGACCACAAGGAGATCCAACCAGTCAGTCCTAAAGGAAATCAGTCCTGAATATTCATTGGAAGGACTGATGCTGAAGCTGAAACTCCAATACTTTGGCCACCTGATGTGAAGAACTGACTCATTGGAAAAGACTAATGCTGGGGAATATTGAAAGCAGGAGGAGAAGGAGACAACAAAGGATGAGATGGTTGAATGGCATCACTGACTCTATGGTCATGAGTTTGAGTAAGCCCCAGGAGTTGGTAAAGACAGAGAAGCCTGGCATGCTGCAGTCCATGGGATCGCAAAGAGTCATACACTACTGAGCACCTGAACTAAACTGAACTGAATCAATGAATTTAGTAAAGCCACAGGATATAAAATTAATACACAGAAATCCCTTTGCATTCCTATACACTAACAATGAAAAATCAGAAACAGAAATTAAGGAAACAATCCCATTCACCATTGCAACAAAAAGAATAAAATGCTTAGGAATAAATTTACCTTAAGAGAAAGAAGCCCTGTATGCAGAAACCTGTAAGACATTGATGAAAAAAATGAAAGATGACACAAAAAGATGGAGAGATATACCATGCTCTTGGATAGGAAGAATTAACATAGTGAAAATGACTATACTATCCAAAGCAACCTATAGATTCAATGCACTCCCTATCGAACTACCAACAATATTTGTCACAGAACTAGAACAAATAACTTCACAATTTGTATGGAAACACAAAAGACCCCAAATACTAAAGAAGTCTTGAGAAAGAAGAATGAAACTGGAGGAATCAATCTTCTTGACTTCATGAAGTCCTATACTACAAAGCTACACTCATCAAGACAGTATGGTCCTGGCACAAAAACAGATATATAGACTAATGGAACAAGATAGAAAGCTTGGAGATAAGTCCATACCCTAATGGTCACCTTATCTATATGACAATAATATACAATGGAGAAAAGACAGTCTCTTCAACAAGTGGTGCTGGGAAAACTGGTCAACTACATGTAAAGAATGAAATCAGAATATCTCTGAACACCATATACAAAAGCAAACTCAAAATGGATTAAAGACCTAAATGTAAGACCAGAAACTATAGAACTCTGAGAAGAAAACATAGGCAGAACACTCTCTGACATAAATCACAGCAAGATCTTCTATGACTCACCTCCTAGAATAATGGAAATAAAAGCAAAAATAAACAAATGGGACCTAATTAAACTTAAAAGCCTTTGCACAAAAAAGGAAACTATAAGTAAGGTGAAAAGACAGTCCTCAGAATGGGAGGAAATAACAGCAAATGAAACATCTGACAAAGAATTAGTCTCCAAAATATACAAACAGTTCATGCAACTCAATACCAAAAAGGCAAACAACTCAATCAAAAAATAGGAAGAAGACCTAAACAAATATTTCCCCAAAGAAGACATATAGCTGGCTAATTAACACATGAAAAGATGTTCAATATCACTCATTACTAGAGAAATGCACATCAAAACTACAATGAGGTATCATCTCACATTGAGGTATGTTTTTTGAAAAATTTGGCCATGGAGGAAAGGAGAAAAATTGAGGGATGATCAGAGTTATAAGAAAGGATAACAAAATACTTTTAAAGACACAGGCTCATTTGCAAAATAAGAAATGGCCCCAGTTACCCAGTAATAGTGATAATAGTTTGTAGTTACTGAGCATTTCCTATGTGTACTAACAGAATTAAGCTTAGTTAACCCCTTGAGATAAATATAACTATCATCCATCAGAAGAAACGAGGGTTAACTAGGTCAAGAAAATATCCCCTAATCCCGCAGCTGCTAAGTGGCAGAGAAAGGATTGGAAAATCATAAATTTAACTGTGAGCCCCACTCACTCTCCTGCTGAAAGTAGAGGAAGGTTCCAGATGCCACATCTCAGAGAAGAGGGAAAGCATTGGGCTTGGCTCATAACCTTTCAATAGTCTGTCCCATTCATTTGCAGGATTTCAAACACTGCTTTCACTCATTTCTGGGGTGTCATACCTTACATTTATGTAGAATTATAGTGATAATCTACTTGATTTACTCACCAGTCAACATCTCTCAAATCCTCTGCTCAGACACCAGTGAGAATTTTCTAGGATGCCCAAGTTACTATATCCTTATGTCTCTCTACTACACTGAACCCTAGGAACTATGTGGAAACTCAGCCCCAAGACATCTGAACCCACAGCAGAAAGAAGGTCAAAATAGGCAGAAAAAGGAAGGGGGAGATGAGCTGAGGTGCTGGAAGAGACAAGAGGAGTTAGCTAGGATACCTACCTGAAGAATGTCCACTGTCTACAAAATGGTGTGGAATTACCAATCAGAGCTGAGAAACAGAGATACGTTGGATAAAGAACCTGTACCCCGAAGTCTGGAAGAAGAGCCTCATAGGAATGGTATTGCAACCCAATCAATATACTTTTTTGTTGAACAAATGCTATAGATCTCACACTGCTCTGGGCAGCTGGACCATACAGTTTCGATGGTGAGACTATGCTAAGCCATGTGAACAGCAGCAGATAACAATGTGGTGTAAGGGTTGTTTTCAGAGGGGAGAGACTCATTGAGAGCTGAAATGGTCAGAGTATGGTCGAAGTGGGACATGGCTCTGAAACAAGCTTGTCTGGGGGAAAGCAAAGGGCACAGGGCATTCTGGGGGTGGGCAGTGGTGCAGGAAAATCTGAATGAAGTTGGTAAGAGGCATACGAGTTAATTTGGGGAAGAAGTAACTAATAGGGTAAAATTAAAAAGGAGATTAAGTTGGAAGCATATTTTAGAGAGGGAGATTGTTATAAAGATTATGGAAAGGGAAGAGCGCGAGAGTGCTTTGTGCCACAAGGAGTGAATGAAGACCACTCAGCGTAATTGCACAGGAAAGAGAAGGACCAGGGCCAAGCACAGAGCACATTAGAGAAAGTGGATTGATACTATCTGTCTAATCCAGTCTACCCAATTTCATTCTGCATCAATATTTTTAATTCCATTTTTTTTTTTCAAAGAAAGAGAAAACCAAAGACTTTCCCAAGATCTTTGTGCCAAATGAAGGGCCAACCTGTCTTCTGAACCTGAGTTCTCTCCTAAGAGTCCTACAGTGGCTATCTTGACCTTTGACGGGTGAGAACACACAAGTCTGTCCCCAGTTGCCCTAACATCGTCTCATCTGTGAAGGGTCAGCTCTTTAGATTACAGCTTTTTCTTTACCTGCCCAACACTCAACACATGAGTGGCCTATAAAAGAAAGATAGTTCATCAATTCATACAGGCAAAAATGAAGTCCTCTTACGTCAGGTTTGGATTGTGCAGGTGAAAATGATTTGGCCTATAATTACCCAGATGGTTGCATGGGTCTCTATGTGCTTTCCCAGTGGACATAAGCTCTCACCACAAGACTTCCCAGGACCTGGTGACCACACCCTCCCCTGGCTGACTCAAACATGAGATAGGGTCTAGCCAGAGCACCTAATTATACAGGCCAGTTCAGGCTCTGGAATCAAAGCCCCACCCAGTGCCAGGCTGCTGCCCTCCAAGGGGTCAGAGCAGACAGCCACAAGGAAGGGGCTGGTTACCCACTTTGGAACCTCGTTCAGCAGTCTTTGGTCCAAGGCAAGCCCGCTCTACAGACTGGGAAATGTAATAAAGGTTTTAATGCGGGTTTTATTATGGACTGGGAGGTGACACTTGGTTATCCGATTGGCAAACTGCTCTGAGAAACATGCTGTTCTCTTTCATGTGGCAACTCTGACATGCTTAAATCATGTCGAAGGTGGGGGAGGCAGAGTTCTGAATGTTTTGCACTCAGCACAACCTTTGTGGGAGATGCCCAGGCAGCTCAAAACTGCAGCAGCCAAGTCAGGACTGCAGGAGAGCTGGACTGGTGGTGAGCCAGTCTTGGTTGAGGTTCTCTCGCCATCCTGTGGAGAATGCCACACCCCTCATCATCATTCAGCAGGACAAGTGACACTGCTGACAGGTCCCACAGGACCCCTGCATCTGCCATGAGGCTGGAAATGCAGCTGGAGGCCTGGATCTCAGGGGAGATTCAGGAAAAGAAAAAGTCCATTAATACAGTGGCTGCCAGTCACTTGGGAAACTTGTTAAAAATACAGATTATTGACTTGTACTATAAAGATCTTGATTTCAATTATCAGCCTAGGTTTGGAAATGAATTCATTGGGCTGCCTAGAGGAAAATGAAGCAATGTTTTTTTGTTGGATAAAATATGCATAACATAAAAATGACTTTTTTACTCATTTTAAGTGTATGATTCAGTAGCATTGAGTACATTCACAATATTTTCGAGAAGGAGCCTTTAGATGCCTACCATTGATTGGAAAAATTCTTTGAAAAAATAATCTGACATTGAAATTTGTATAAGAGAACAAGGGACTACCATGGTGGTTCAATGGTTAAGACTCCACCTTCTAATACTGGGTTCCATTCCTGGTCAGGGAACTAAGATCCTACATGCCATGGAGCAACTAAGCCCACGCACTTCAACTAGAGAGCCTGCATTCTAGAGCCCACACTGCAATGAAGACCCAGCACAGCCAAAACAAAATTTTTTTTTTAAATTTTAAAAAGAGAACTATACATAAGCCCTGGACTATACCGTGGTTGGTAAAGTTGTTCATGGTGGTACGAATTAACAATTCTGAAACCACCATATGTGTGTACCAGACTGAACAAATAAAATGTATTTCAGATAGTAGGAGCCAAATTTCTCACTGTTGGAGTGAGAAGTTAACTATAAGGAAGGGAGTAACTCTAGGATGAAGCAAGCAACTGGACGAGTCAGAGACACCGTATGACCTCATGTTGACTTAATGTCGATGCTAAAGGGTGTGTTTATGTGTGTGCACATGTACATATATAAATATATAGGGCCTCCCTGGTGGCTCAGATGGTAAAGAATCTGCCTGCAATGCAGGAGACCCCAGTTCGATTCCTGAGTTGGGAAGCTCCCCTGGAGAAGAGATAGGCTACCCACTCCGGTATTCTTGGGCTTCCTTGGTGGCACAGATGGCAAAGAATATTCGCCCACAATGTGGAAGACCTGGGTTCAATCCCTGAGTTGAGAAGATCCCCTGGAAAAGGGAACAGCTACCCACTTCAGTATTCTTGCCTGGGAAATCCATGGACAGAGAAGCCTGGCAGGCTACTGTCCATGAGGTCACAAAGTGTCTGACATGACTGAGCTACTTTTGCTCCATATATATATAGATAGATAGATAGATAGATATAAAAGCATAGATAAATTTCTCATGCAAAGGAATACTAAATAATTTATGTAAATAGTACCCTCTCAAGGAGTGAAATGAATTCCCTGTCCCTTAAGTATAGGGTATACTTAGTGGCTAGCTTAGAAAGATTATAGTTTGGAAAGGGGAAAATAAAAAAGTTTTACAGTGGAAAAGCCTGGCTAACACTAATTAAACTAGGTGGTCAAGGTCAACAACATCAGCAATAAGCTGATGGCATGTCCGCTTGATATGATGTGCTGAGACTGATACTTCACTCTCATAATCTTCCCCTCAAAAACCCATAACCCCATTCCAATTATGACAAGTGTGGACGCCAAACTCAAATTGAGGGTCATTCTACAAAATTTCTGACTAGCATGCTTCAACATTATTAAGTTCACCAAAAACAAGGAAAGTCTGAGAAACTGTTACAGCCAAGAGGAGCCTGAGGAGACATGATGACTATAGACCTAGACTAGATCCATAAAGAGACGTAGATCTAAAGAGTATTCCCTTATTCTACAGATAAATACTTCTAAGCTCCAGAAAGGGAGTGTCATTCCCAAATCACCAGCTACTTGGTGACAGGTTAAGACTAAATCTGGGGCTTTTGACTTTCAGTATAGCTTAAAGCTCAACATTCAGAAAATGAAGATCATGGCATCTGGTCCCATCACTTCATGGGAAATAGATGGGGAAACAGTGGAAACAGTGTCAGACTTTATTTGCAGGGGGGGAGCTCCAAAATCACTGCAGATGGTGACTGAAGCTGTGAAATTAAAAGACGCTTACTCCTTGGAAGAAAAGTTATGACCAACCTAGATAGTATATTCAAAAGCAGAGACATTACTTTGCCGACTAAGGTCCATCTAGTCAAGGCTATGGTTTTTCCTATGGTCATGTATGGATTCGAGAGTTGGACTGTGAAGAAAGCTGAGCACTGAAGAATTGATGCTTTTGAACTGTGGTGTTGGATAAGACTCTTGAGAGTCCCTTGGACTGCAAAGAGATCCAACCAGTCCATTCTGAAGGAGATCAGCCCTGGGATTTCTTTGGAAAGAATGATGCTAAAGCTGAAACTCCACTACTCTGGCCACCTCATACGAAGAGTTGACTCATTGGAAAAGACTCTGATGCTCAGAGGGATTGAGGGCAGGAGGAAAAGGAGATGACAGAGGATGAGATGGCTGGATGGTATCACTGACTCAATGGACATGAGTTTGAGTGAACTCCAGGAGATGGTGATAGACAGGGAGGCCTGGCGTACTGTGATTCATGGGGTTGCAAAGAGTCAGACACGACTGAGCAACTGAACTGAACTGATACTTTTCATTCCTCCAGTGAAAAATCCCTCTTTTCCTGCATCATATCACTACTATTCAGGAAGGAACTGATCTCGCCTGGTTCCCCTTCTGTTGTCATTTCAGCTCATAGACAGATATTTGTAAAGAAGAATCATACCATATCTTGGGACACAGCAGATTATGACCCACTCATGTGGTACAGGGCCAGTCAGAGGGCAAAGATCTGGAAACTAGATCCTTCCATGGATAGGAAGATAGCTAGCCAAAGATGTATAAGAGGAACCAGCTTTGAGAGAGGTGGTAGTTCAGGGAAGTAGAAGGAAGCAGGTTGAGGGACAATTGGCAGGCTGGGTAATAGAAACCAGGAATTTAGGAGCAGGGCAGATTAAGACCTATAGACCAGCAGGCAGCCTGACAAAGGGCGTGTGCGGTCTCTGCATCCCTCAAGGCTGGGATCAGAATGAGGACAGTCTTTCCAAATACCAGGATTCTGGCTCAGATCTCTTGACATCATTTCTGTTTCAAGGAAAAATGGGTTCAAAAGCCTGAGCTAGGACTGATCCTTTGTGTGGAGTTAGAGAGTCCCAGATATCATACCAGAAGGAAACACAAAGATTTTCTGACCCCAGCAAAACCTTTCTTCCTGAGAGAATGAATGTCAGTATGATCTGCAGACACTGCTTTGACAACCACACCAAACAACACACATGACACACTATTGTAAGGAAGCAGTTTGTTTTTAATCTATTACTGTGTTATAAGCACATCATACAGCCTCAATAAATATGTGTTGAATGTATACACCTCCATTAGTTTAAAATTGGCAGGTAGGCATTTTTTTTTCTTAGACGATTATTTCCATAGTCTCTGCTCACATGAAAAATTTCTTTAAAAGCAATGAAAATACAGAGAAATCAAAAAGTTACATACTGTATGATTCTATTTATATGACATTTTTTAAAAATCAAAACTGTGAAGATACAGGACAAATCAATGGTTTTCAGAAGTTAGAGAGGCAAGGGACAGTGAGACTTTCAAGGGACATGACTAGCATGAGAGCACTGCTTTGTGATGACCTGAGTTCTACACCTTGACAATATGCACCGTTAGTAGGATAAAATGTTATAATGAAAGTGAAAGTTGCTCAATCGTGTCCAACTCTTTGTGAGCCCATGAACTATACAGTCCATGGAATTCTCCAGGCCAGAATATTGGAATGGGTAGCCTTTCCCTTCTCCAAGGGACCTTCCCAGCCCAGGGATCAAACCCAGGTCTCCCGGATTGCAGGTGGATTCTTTACCAGCTGAACCACAAGAGAAGCCCAAGAATACTGGAGTGGTAGCCTATTCCTTCTCCAGCACATCTTCCAGACCCAGGAATTGAACTCGAGTCTCCTGCGTTGCAGGCAGATTCTTTACCAACTGAGCTATCGGGAAGCCCTAAAATGTCATAGAATTACCCATAAAGACGTACAAGAAAAATGAGTGTATACAAAAGCCAGTAAAAATTTGATGTCTAGTTAATTAAATTGTGTTGATATAAATTTCTTGATAAAACAATGAAGATGAACTTGTAAAATTAAAAATTCAAACATTAGTCATATATTTGATGACATTAAGGTCTTAATTTTAATTTTTTATTTAATAATGGTACTGAGAGTCTTTTAAGAGTCCTTATCCATGCCTGACTCTTTGCAACCCCACAGACTGTAGCCCACCAGGCTCCTCTGTCCATGAAATTCTCCAGGCAAGAATACTGGCGTGGGTATCCTATCCCTTCTCCAGCACATCTTCCCAACCCAAGAATTGAACTGGAGTCTCCTGCATTGCAGGAAGATTCTTTACCATCTGAGCTACCAGGGAAGCCCCTATTTAGATACAAACAAAGTATTTAAAGTTATGCGTCTGAAATTGTTTCACACAAAATAGAGAGGGAGGCAAAGTGACACTGAAGAAACCAGAAAGGCCGTGAATTGATCACTGTTGGAACTAGTATATGAAGACTGTTCGTACTATTCCTTCCACTTCTGCATATGTTTGAAAAATTCCAAAGAATTTTAAAATAATAAAATTTTAACCTAAAAAAACAAATACAGAGACCTCCTACTTGAGAACTCTTATCAGCTTCTCCATTTGTTACTTACTAGCAGCTTCCTAACATGGAAATATGTTAGGGATAAATATGTATGTGAGTGTGCAGCCTACGGGGCTTCCCAGTTGGCTCAGTAGTAAAGAATCCACCTGCCAAACAGAAAACGTTCGCTTACTGGGTCAGGAAGATCCCCAGAAGGAGAAAATGACAACCCACTCCCGTATTTTTGCCTGGAGAATCCCATGAACAGAGGAAACTGGCGGCTACATCCATGTGGTCACGAAGAGTCAGACACGACTAAGCAACTAAACAACAATGCATCCTGTATCACATTTGGCAAATCCAAGCAGTTTCTCCACAACTGGTCGTGAAAAACATAGTCATAAATATTGGGTTGGCCAAAAAGTTCATTTGGGTTTATCCATACAATATTATGGCAAAACCCAAACTAACTTTTTGGCCAACTCAATACAAAGGCATAAAGACACAAATTGACATAAAGATTCTTTCTTGATCGGAGTGAGTGGGGAACTGTAAAAGCCACAGCTAACTTGCTTATCACTCTTCCTCCCTTAACAGCAGTGAATTTGGTGTCTGATTTTTTTCTAGTATATCTTCCTTTATCAGCCTTTCCGGTCATTATTATTCCCTTTCACTTTAGCCTTGACCTCTAATTCACTGTTTTGGAAAAGAAAAAAATTAAAATTCAGGCATGTTTATTCCAAGAATCTTGCTTATTTCCTTCCTAATATTTTCCCATGTCCTCCTCCCTAGAGAGATCTTGACACGGGACCTGGTGACTATGTATTCTTATTTTGTAAATTCTGGTTGAGGACCCTCTCTTTCCATTTTCTCTTTATTCCCAACAGCCATCCAGTGTGGTGATAATATTGACCCCATTTTACAAAATGCAATCTGAAATTTAAAGATTTCTGCTGAGAACTGCAAACGTTGTACTGGATAAAGTTGAAAGACAAATTTTTTGTTCAAGAATAAACTAACTCAGCACTCACTTATCTTCATTGGATAGCTTTAAAATTTATTTTGAGAGCCCTAAACCATCATTTAAAAGAAAGAAAATGAAGTCACTCAGTTGTATCCGACTCTTTGTGACCCTATGGACCGTAGCCCACCAGGATCCTCTGTCCACAGGGTTCTCCAGGCAAGATACTGGAGTGGGTTGCCATTTCCTCCTCAAGGGGAGAAGGTTGCCATTTCCTTCCCAACCCAGGGATCAATCCAGGGACCCATGACTGAATGTAGGATTTCTATTTTTCTTCTTTTGTCTCTCTTAATAAATGATAAAAATGTGTTACAACAATATTAGGCCATATGGCTGCTGCTGCTGCTGCTAAGTCACTTCAGTCATGTTCGGCTCTGTGCAACCCCATAGACAGCAGCCCACCAGGCTCCTCCACCCCTGGGATTCTCCAGGCAAGAACGCTGGAGTGGGTTGCCATTTCCTTCTCCAGGCCATACGGAGTGCTATGCAAAAGATTTTTCTTTTATAAAGTAAATTAATTATAGCCCATCTATTTTTTTTTTAACTTTTTATTCTGTATTGAGGTATAGACTATCAACAGGCTTCCCTGGTGGCTCAATGGTAAAAAAATCCAAAAAATCCACCAGCCAATTCAGGAGAATCAAGTTGGATCCCTGGGTCAGGAAGGTCCCCTAGAGAATGGTCACCCACTCCAGTATTCTTGCCTGGGAAATCCCATGGACAGAGAAACCTGGCAGGCTCCAGTCCATGGGGTCACAAACAGTTGAACACAACTTACCCACTAAACAATAGCTTATTAACAATGTTGTGACAGTTTCAGATGAACAGCAAAGGGACTCAGCCATACGTGTACATGCATCCATTCTCCTGCAAACTCCCCTCCCATCCAGGCTGCCACATAACATTGAGTAGAGTTCCATGTTATTTTCTTTAATTTTATTTTTTTATTGAAGTATAGTTGATTTACTACACCATGCCAATCTCTACTGTATAGCAAAGGATTCAGTTATACACAAACAGACATTCTTTTTTATATTTTTTCCCATCATGGGTTATCACAGGGTATTGAATATTGTTCCCTGTGCTATACAGCAGGACCTTTTGTTTATCCATCCTATATATAATAGTTTACATCTGCTGATCCCAAACTCCCAATACTCCCCTCTCCTACCCCTTCCCCCTTGGCAACAACAAATCTGTTTTTGATGTCATGAGTTTGTTTCAGTTTTGTAGATAAGTTCATTTGTGCCACATTTTAGATCCCATATACAAGTGATGTCATATGGTGTATGTCTTTCTCTTTCTGACTTCTCCACTTAGTATGATAATCTCTAATTGCATCTATGTTGCAAATGGCATTATCCCATTCTGAGTAGTATTCCATTGCGGAGAAGGCGATGGCACCCCACTCCAGTACTCTTGCCTGGAAAATCCCATGGATGGAGGAGCCTGGTGGGCTGCAGTCCATGGGGTTGCTAAGAGTCAGACACAACTGAGTGACTTCACTTTTACTTGTCACTTTCATGCATTGGAGAAGGAAATGGCAATCCACTCCAGTGTTCTTGCCTGGAGAATCCCAGGGACGGGGGAGCCTGGTAGGCTGCCATCTATGGGGTCGCACAGAGTCGGACACGACTGAAGTGACTTAGCAGCAGCAGCAGCAGTATTCCATTGTATAGATGTACCACATCTTATTTAACCTTTCATCTGTCAATAGACATTTAGGTTGTTTCCATGTTTTGGCTATTGTGAATAGTGCTGCTATGAATATAGTGGTGCATGTATTGTCTTGAATTGCAGTTTTGTTCAGGTATATGCTTAGGAGCGGGATCTCTGGATCATGTGGTAATTCCATTTTTAGATTTCTAAGCAACTTCTATGCTGTTTTCCATTGTGGCTAAACCAACTTACATTCTGAATGTGGGACTTCTTATATGTGGACCAACAGCATCTTACATTCCTATACCTCTGATTCCTCTTGTAATAAGTTGCAAACATAAATGAAGAGTATATCTTTCCACTCATTCTTAACACATCCACTAGTCCAACATCCCCGGCTTTCCTGGTGGCTCAGATGGTAAAGAATCTGCCTGCAATGCAGGAGACTCTGGTTCGATCCTTGGATCAGGAAGATCCCCTGGAGAAGGGAATGGCTGCCCACTCCAGTATTCTTGCCTAGACAATTCCATGGTCAGAGGAGCCTGGCAGGCTACATTCCATGAGATTGCAAAGAGTCAGACATGACTGAGCTCACAAATTAGAAAAGGGATAGTAGTCTCCATGCGTATTACTGTGTTGAGTGCCAAACTTCTTACACAGGACCCAAATTTCCAATGAGCTATCCATGATAACCGTGACTCACTTTCCTTTACCAGAAGGCTATCATTTGCTTGCTTTCTTGAGGTAGAAGCCTCGTAGAGTGTGTTGTAGTCCATATTTGCTTTTCCTGTCCTCTCTCCTTTCCTATTGTAGCTTCAGTCCCTCTCCTACAACCCAAGAGTGCAAACCTGATGAGCCACTGGAACTTCCTTCCCTCATGACCAATTCAGCCTGCTAGGCACCGACCAAGAGCAAGGGGAGAATGCCTGAGGTCTGCAGGAGATGCTGGCACTCCCAGGGTGAGCTCTGGAGTCAGAGGATCCCGGGAGACCTGCCAGAGTGACTCTCTGGATGGCCCAAGCATCAGCTGCTCCAGAAAGTCTCTCCTTAATCCGCAGCACCACCTTTGAAAGAGAAGCTACATTTGGAGCGAGTGTTGCGTGAGACCTTGGTTGGGAATTGGTGCCACTAGCTTTCTGGGTGGATGGGGACTTCATGGCATCCCTCCTGTGTGCTTCTGGCTGGGAGCAGAACCGCCTATTATTTCTAAACTCTCATTATTTTTAAAAGCTCTTGCCCTCATGATCAAGATTGTCTAAATTTGAGAATCGATCCCAGGCTATCTCTTGAACTGAACAGAATGATATTCTTCTCCAAGAGCTTTAGTCAGAAAAGCAACCTGGGCAGAAGAAAAACTATGTCAAATTCTTAAGTGAGAAAATAAGAACTGAAATGCAGGAATAGAGATGCAGACATAGAGAACAGACATGTGGGCATGTGGTGGGGGGAAGGGGAGGGTGAGATGAATTGGAAGAGTAGATTGGCATGTGTAAAATAGACAGCAGTGGGAAGCTGCTCTATGGCACAGGGAGCTCAGCTTGCTGCTCTGTGATGACCTAGAGGGGTGGGATTGGGGAGGTAGGCTAGGAGGGAGGTTCAAGAGGCAGAGGATATATGTATACACAAAGCTGACTCATGCTGTTGGACAACAGGGACTAACACAACATTGTAGAGCAGTTACCTTCCAATGGGAAAAAAAAGGAACAGAATAATAAATTAATTTAAAATGGCACACCAGAAGTTAATGTTCTACTCATTGTACAGAGCCAACTGGGACAGGAAACTGTTTTGTAGACCATAGCGATGGTCAGCTCACCACTGCAAAACAGGCCAATCAGCGTCCCCTGCAGAGACCACATGCCCAGATGGTTCAAGGAAACACGAAAGAAGACTTGCTTTCAGCAGTATGGTCTGGATTGACAGCTTCATTGGATGCCTCTGAGCTAAAAGTTACTTGTTCTTATTCTTTTACCTTGTAGCCACTCTTTTTCTTGTTCTCGGTGTTAGACAATCTCTGCCCCACCCTTATCCCCACCCAGAGCTATCCGCTGCCTTTCTGCTCTGCTCTGGGCCCTCGGAGGCTGAGCCCTAAAGACTGCATTTATACTGGGAGTGTGGCTGGGTTTAGCCACACTGAGGACACTGGTAGGAGAGCAAAAGATCAGGAATATTCTTGTCCTTCCACTTCCCTGCTTCAGCCCGCTTCTGGGGACCTGACTGCAACTATATCCTCCCATGGCTCTTGCCAAGAAGCCTTATTTCCCCACCCAGTTCCTACAGGGCTCCAAGGATCCCATGCCCCATGCCTTGTCCTCAGCTCTGGGGGTGGAAGCAGCTGCCCCACAGATGCTCCTCTGTTGGGAGCTCAACATTCCTAGTCTTTCTCTTTAAGGAAGGGAATCCTGTCTTCACCTTCTGAAGCAGCACCTTCAATAGCATCTCTGCAATGAGCCATCTAAGACAAGTTCTGTTTCCTGCTTGGACCCTGCCTGCTCCAGGCACACTCTGCTCCTGGCTGTGATTCAGATACTCTAAGCGGGACCCTGTCTCCCGGTCCTTCCATCTCCTTTTCCATTTCCCTGGAATGCTCATCTCCCAGATTGCTCAGCTCATCTCATTGCCTCCTTCAGGTCTCTTTTCAAATGTTACCCAATTAGAGATGCACTTCCTGACTACCCCCGTAAAATGGCACTTGTCACTCTTCATTTCTTTCCCTGTCTGATTGTCTTCATAATCCATTTTATCATTTGACATACCATATAGTTATTGATGGGGCTTCCCAGGTGGTGCTAGTGGTAAAGAATCCACCTGCCAATGCAGGAGACATAAGAGATGCCACAGGTTCGATCCCTGGGTTGGAAAGATGCCCTGGAGGAGGGCACAGCAATCCACTCGAGGATTCTTTCTTGGAGAATCCCACGGACAGAGGAGTCTAGTGGGCTATAGTCCATAGGGTCACAAACAGTCAGACATGACTGAAATGACATAGCAGGCATGCACACATAGTTATTGATTTGGGTTTTTTTGTCTCTCTTCCCAAGCCAGAATGGAACTTCCTTTATAGTTCACTGCTAAACTTAAACAATACCAGGAAGGTGACAGGTATTCCATAAACATTTCTTGAATGAATAAATGCATTGTGTAGGTACTGCTTAACTCTTTCCTTCATAACTTCAGGCTTTAAACTCTGCGTGCAGATTTTTTCCAGAACTCCCTCTACACCAACAGAGAATAATTACTGAGTATTTCACAAGTGCTTGCATCTGTACTCAGAGATTCTGGATGCAGCATTAAGAGAAATCAAAGCATAGGGAAAAATAATTCCCAAATTCCAAAAGCTACCAGGATTTAGAATCTAGAGATAAGCCTCCAAAACTGGGGGGAAGGTACAGGAGTGGTCTATGCTGCCAAAGAAGGAATAGATGCCTTTAAGAGACAGATCAGGGATGGGTGGGACTGGGCCAAAGAGAAGGAGGAAAGGGTAAGTGCTTAAGGGAATAAGCCGTGTGGTATGGCCAGAGATTTTTGTCCCTGCAGAAGAAAGGACATTTCTTCTCATATTGAGCATCCTTTTTTAACAGAAATTCCAACCTCCCTCATGTTGCTTAGGCAACACCTTACAACAAGCCTTTCATCTTCTGAATAAGGAGCCTTGGGAACGTATATCTCCTCCCTCACAAGAGTGTAGGGAACTTCTAAGAGGAGAAAGTGATCATCTCAAAATGAAACCCTGTTTGTCTGAGGGAAATGTAAGATTTCATTTCCTTCATTCATTCTGACCCTTCTCTAGCTAACACTGAGAGGTAACTTAGAGGTTGTAAGACCTGGAATCTTGGGCTCACCATGACCTGACCACACACACCATATAACTCTACAGACTCCCTGCCCCTTCCCACCTAGAGCCATGCTGGACCCCTGACCATCCTTGATCTTTACTAATTTTAGCCATTCTATCGGAGTGCAGGGATATCTTGTTATGGTTTTGCATTTCTCTAACAACTAATGGTAGTGGTTGGTGGTTTAGTCGCTAAGTCGTGTCCGACTCTTGCAACCCCACGGACTATAGCCCACCAGGTTCCTCTATCCATGGGATTCTCCAGGCAAGATCACTGGAGTGGATTGCCATTTCAGCATATTTTCACACGCTTATTTATCATCTGTGTATCTTTTTTGGTGAATTGTCCAAGGTAATTGCCCATTTTTAATTTCACTATTATTAAGTTTTGAGATCTTTATATTCTCCATTATCAAGTCCATTATCAGAGAAGTGATTTGCAAATATTTCTCCCAGTCTGTAGCTTAAATTTTTATTTTCTGAATAGTGTCTTTCCAAGAGCCAAGGTTTTACATTTTGATGAAGTATAACTCATCAGTTTGTTCTTTTATGGACCATGCTTTGCTATCATATCTAAGAAACCATCACTGAACCCAAAGTCACAAAGGTTTTCCTTTTCCTCCTGTGTTTTGGAAATTTTTCTGTTATCTAGTTAATTCCACTGTGATCAGAGGGCATACTCTGTATGATTTCAGTTCTTTTAAATCCGTTAAGATTTGTTTTATCATCCAGGATGTGGTCTATCTTGATGAATGTTCCATGTGTTCTTGAAAAGAATGTGTATTCTGTTGTTACTAGGTGGAGTGTGTGTAAATGGCAGTTATGTCCAGTTGGTTGATGATGTTGTTCAGTTCTTCTATATACCTGCTGATTTTCTGTCTAATAGCTCCATCAGTTATGGAGAAAGGACTTGTGAAGTCTCCAGCATATATGTAGAGCTGTCTATTTCTCTTTTCAGTTCTATCAGTTTGTTCCTTCATATATTTTTGAGCTCTGTTGTTAAAGAGGCAAAACACTTGGGATTGGTATGCCTTCTTTATGAATTGATCCTTTTTTTTTTTCATTATGTGATAATGAATGCAATGTGCCTCTTTATCTCCAGCAATTAATTTTTCTATGAGACCTACTTTGTCTCAAATAGCTGCCCCATGCAGGGTTTTTTTTAGAATTTCTTAATTTTATTTATTTTTTTAATTAAAATGTATTTCTTTTTAGTTGGAGAATAACTGCTTTACAATATTGTGTTGGTTTCTGCCATATATCAGCATGCATCAGCCATAGGTATACATATTGTCCAGGCTTTGCATTCAATGGGAGACACAGACTAGAGGGTGCTTACTCCATCTTACCCAAAATAAGAACATTCTTATCTAGTGTTTTTAAATGGAGGAAAAAATATATTTTAATTTTCCCCATATTTTTCTAACTAAAAATAATAAGACAAAGCAGCCAAAACATTTGCCTAACCTAGATTTGTCCTTCAGAAGAATGAGATCATTTTTCTGTATATCTCCATGTGGCATGACTCAAGATTATTTGATAAGGACTCTAAATAAATTCTAAGGAATACTTCATGGAACTAACAAAGAATGCAGTCACTTCTAGGCTGTCTGAGCTATTTATTGGTTGATTAAAGCATGGCAGTTATTCATCTGTGTTCCTATCTTCAAGAGTCAAGTACACCCTGCCCTTGGAACAGCAAAGCCAACCTTAACCGGATATGAATGGTGCCACTGCACCTGAGTGGTTAGGTAGGACTGAAGTTCCCTCTTGCAGAAAAGGATTGTAACAATGGTTGAGTACATCTGTGAACAAGCACTTTACCAGATACTCTTCTCACATTATTTAGTCTAGGGTCCTCACCACAACCAGAAGGTTGGTATTACTTGCACCATTCACAGTTGAGAAATCTGAGTAGGTGTAAGGTACTTCCCAAGTTCCCCAAGCTCTAAGTAGTGAGACCCAATTTGAGTCTGGCTCCAGTGTCTTTACTACTCTCACACATTATGCTGCCCCTTGGGGGAAGTATTTACATCTGATTACTCTTTGTACAGCTAAGATTTTACACCCAGTAGATGCCATAAATGGATTCATTACTTTAATAATGAACACTAGCCTATATCTTGTTGGGAATTTTTTCTCCTTTTCTTCCTGTCATTTTCCTTTCTCCCCAGTGTGTCCTCCAAAGGGACCCTGAATTTCTCAGAAATCTGACATCCAACATCTGGTCAGTTAGAAACATTGGAATGATTGGCTAGATTTTTCAGTTTCCGTCCAGATGCTGAGCATGGTGGAGACACTACAAACCCTGTCTAATGCTTCCCCTGTGCCTTCCCACCACAGCCAGCGCTGGGATCTGCATACAACCAGCATCTCATAAATACTGCCAGCTGGTCCAGGACTTGGCCCATCCATGCTTCCTGTTTCTCTGCTCCTGGGCACCTGTTCTTTTTGTCTCACTTTCCCCACACCTCTAGAGACCCTACAGTAACTCTCTGAGTCCCTATAAAGGGGATTCTTGTATCTGATGAGATACTGGATGTTGTGACCTTTGAGGCTGTTTCAAATGCTTCTGTGCCCTGTGATTCTAGGAAAGTAGCATCAGCTGATGGCCAGCTGTTGGGAAGAGCAAAGAGACATGTGACCAAGCTTCTGCTTTGTGAATGAGGAAACATCAAGCAATGTGCTTTCTTTGACCTATAAGCCACTGACCATACTAAGAAGTAACTCTCAAACTTTAAGGTGATAAGAATTATGTGTGTGCTTGACAAAATGTTGATTCCCTGGCTTAGCTAACAGATGCTGAATCAATAGGTGTGCTAGGGCACAAGATTCTGCAGGGTCCCCCCCCGCCACCAGGGCTATTTATTTATTTATTTTTAATTGGAGGACAATTGTTTTACAACTGTGCTGGTTTCTGCCATACATCAACATGACTCAGGCATAGGTATACATATGTCACCTCCCTCTGAACCCACCTCCCACTTCTCACCGCATCCCACTCCTGAAGATAGTCACAGAGCACCGGGTTTGAGCTCCCTGTGTCATACAGCAAATTCCCACTGTCTATCTATTTTAGATATAATAATGTATATGTCTCAGTCCTACTCTCTCTATTCATCCCATCAGGATTCTGCAGTTTTAACAAGTGCTCACAGGTAATTCTGATACAGGTGGATCATAGCACACCTTAAGAAATCTTGACCTAAAGGAAAAGTGTTAGTAGGTTTGCCTTGTTTTACACAACACTTCGATCAGCAGATGCAGTTTCGATCCCTGGTGTGGGAAGATCCCCTGGAGGAGGAAATGGCAACCAGCTCCAATTCTTGCCAGGAAAAATCCCATGGACAGAGGAGCCTGGCAGACTATTGCCCATGGAGTTGCAAAGAGTCAAACACAACTGAGCACAGTACCACGGTTAGCTCAACAAGCTCTCAGCATAAGTGGGCTGAGGGTGGTTCATTCTAGACATAAGTGTTTTTGCCTAAATTAAGAAACAGAATATCAATAATAGTAATAATAACAATAGCTATGGCTTGCCTGAGGATTAACAATGTTGGCACACATTATCTGTTTAATTCTCAAACCTTGTCTGGACAGATACTACTGTCCACATTTTAAAGAAGACAAAATGGAAACTTACGGGCAAATTTACATCACAGGTGGTACTTGGCTACGCCTAGATATGAGCACAGGCTTATGTGAATCCAAAGATGGTACTCACTCCATGCTTCCTCTCCTCCCAGTAATGACTTTGGGGAAAAAGAAGACTCATTACATACATATAAGCTCTCTTTGGTATTAACCTACCTCCCTTAAAATTAGAAAGAAATATGTTTGCTCATAAAGAAAAACCCCTGACAATGAGCCCAGGGGAAGTCATGGAGTCTTCCATTAAATGTCTTTAAAGCATAAAGAACTCAATTAAGCTTCATCCTTCCTGAAGGCAGAGAAACAGAAAAGATGATCCTTCCAAGTCTTTTCAGGGGGCCAGAATTCCATTAAATGTTGCCCTCTACTAAATATCTGTCTCCGAGCTCAGGGACTTGCTGCAGTCAGCTTTGCAGCCTGTAGGTGCAAACATCTGGAAGGCAGCTGTTTGATTTTGTAGGTGCCAGAGGACACACAGCTGAGCTGCACAGCTGAGGGGACAGGGGAGGAAATGTCTTACATTGATGTAGCACCTTCTGATGCTCCCCAAGCCCCCTTCAACGGGGAAGTGATGGGGGGGCAGGAGGTGACTGGAGGGCCACCAGCTGTGGAACAGCTGCACAGGGGAGCATTTAAGACCGGGACAGGAAGTGAAATGCAGAAGGGCAGTCAGTCTCAGGGAGAGGTTGGAGGGAAGTGGAGGGGAACAGGGCTAAATCTTCCTGCCTGAGGCTGCTCTGCGAAGGGCCTGGTTAAACTCAGACACCGAGGACTCTCACTTCTAGCTCTCCTAGGGGACGTATAAGGAGGAAGGGGAAAGAACATTTTTCTTTCATTAAAAACCAAGGGTCATACAGACCATATCAGCGTGCGCCACCATTTCATATTCTGACCTGAAAATGGCTATGAGTTCAAAGAGCCCACCAACTCTCACATGGGCAAGAAGTAGCCTCAGTTTTCTTTTTTTTTAATCTATTTGTATCATATTCCAAGTCTCCAACCTCCCAGGTGGGGGAAAAAAATCAGCTTCCATTCTTATAAGGGTTTTCTCCCCAGAATTGCACCAACTTTGAAGAGGTCCATATGATTATAGATAATGGATTCCGCTGATACCTGCTGGGATGTCCCTTGTTCCAGCCTGGATAGTCCCTGTAGATCCAAACTGCACTGTGCCCCAACTCCAGCCTCCCTAGGTCCCCACATCACCATTCCCTCCAAGACAGCCTCTTCTCAGAACACCACCAGCACCCAGGAGGGATCTCAGCTTACTTGTGGATGTCTACACTCTGCCTGCCACTGTCTAAGACATTTGCCTCCCTCCTTTTCCCCTCTCACTTTCACTGAGAAAATCTCCTGGTGGCTTATCCATTTACAAGAGATAAAGACTTTGATTTCAATTTGACTACTATGATCCATTCTGCAAGGAAAGGAATTAATAAAACATAAAACTTAACATAGGCTTTTTATGTGCTAAGCACTGTCTTAAGCACATCATATATGTTCACAAAATAACATGAAGTGAGTCCTAGGGTCATCCTATTTTACAGACAAGGAAAGTGAGGCACAAAGAGGCTAACTTTTTTGAAATTAATTTTTATTGGAGTATAGGTGCTTTACAATGTTGTGCTTGTTTCTACTGTACAGAAAACTAAATCATATTTATTTTATACATATAAAATACATACATATAACTCTTTATTCAAAGGCACACAGGTGGGCAGTGGCAGAACTGGGGTTTGAAACCCAGTCTGTCTCTATAGTCTGTGATCCATGTTATAAACTCTACTTCACAATATTTACCTCTTTGAAACTAGAAAAGGTAGAAATACATTTTAATGGCTGAGTAATACTCCATTGTGTATAGGTACCACAGCTTTCTTATCCATTCATCTGCTGATGGACATCTAGGTTGTTTCCATGTCCTGGCTATTATAAACACTGCTGCAATGAACATTGGGGTACATGTGTCATCAGCAGATGACCCTTATAAGCATACCTATGCTCAAATGCCACCAGCAAAGAAATGGGCAAGGGAAGATTTTTTTTTAAATAATGAAAAAACAAATTCTGACTCAAAAAGATTAACCTGGAATAGACCAAATATTAAACCAGAAGTAACTAATTTGCATTGAGGAAAATGGTAAAAAGTTTCAACAACAGCAAAATGGTGACTGAGTTCAATTTCAAGAGAATAACTAAATAAAGTTACATTTCTAAAAATCTGAGTTGAGTGATGTTTTTACCTGGTGCATATGTTCCCTATCAGCTAGTAAAGCGGAAGTGGTTTTTGTTTTTAGAAACTTCTACAGTTGGGAATAAGGAGAGAGGACCCAAAAATTTCAAACAGAACTATCAGATGGCAACATATTTTCCATCATAAAAAGTAATCATGTTTCTAGATCACCATCCTTGATCTCTCTTCTGTTCTCTGCTCAAAGTTCTTGGTCATTTGAAGGCAACATGGCACAACCCCAGTCTTATATTCTTCTCCCAAAACTACCTCCACTCCTATATCCTCCACCTGAGTGTAAGTATTACTGTCTTTTCATTCTCCCAAGCCTGAAACCCAAGAGTCAGACTGTATTTTTCTTTCTTTCTCCATCATTGCTCAGTGGTGCCCAACTCTTTGTGACCCCATGGACTGTAGCCCACCAAGCTCCTCTGACCATGGGGGTTCTCCAGGAAAGAATATTGGAGTGGGTTGACATGCCCTACTCCAAGGGATCTTCTAAACCCAGGTCTTCTGCATTACAGGTGGATTCTTTACCATCTGAGCCACTAGAAAAGCCCCTCAGCCTCTAGTACCAATCGTCGTTTGAAAACTACTGACCCTTCTTCCCAGATATCTTTCAATTTCATTTCTTCTCCATCCCCACTTCTACTGTAGTGAATTCAGGTCCCCATTACTCTTACCTAGGTGTTCCTCTACCAACTCAGACTAGTCTCCCAGACTCCTTTCTTTTCTTCCTCTAATCCCAACTCTTTTTCACTGCTACCGTCATCTTATGACTATGCGCTCTCTCCCATGGTTTCCAAAAACCTATAGTAGAAGCTCAGGTGTCCTCATTGGTTTTCAAGGTTGGCACAATTTGGTCCCAAGTCCATCTTACTAACTTCACTTCCTTCTCCTGAACACCACAGACCCTCTGTTGCAACCCACCAGACAGCCAAAGTTCATGCAAAATATCTCTCTCTCTCTCTCTCTCTTTTTTTTTTTTTTCTGTTCTGTTGTGGTTTTTTGCATGTGCCATTTCCTCCCCTGGGTTCATTCCTCCCTTTCCTCTGCCCAAAGCACTTCTACAGGGCTTTCAAGAATCATGGAAACATGTATACTAACACATGTAAAATAGATAGCCATTGGGAATTTGCTGTATAACTCAGAGAACTCAAACCAGGAACCTAGAGGGTGGGATGAGGTGGGAGGTGGAAGGGAGGCTTAAGAGGGAGGGGTATATGTATACCTATGGCTGATCCATGTTCATATATGGCAGAAACCAACACAATATTGCAATTATCCTTCAACTAAAAATAAATAAATTTTTTAAAAAGAATCACTTGCCATGTCACCTCTGTGATGACACCTCCTCCACTTGCCTAAGCAACCTTAGCATCTTGTATATAATCCCAGAAGTTGCATTTAAACACAAAGAAATAAATTCAATCAAGTTGGATGTATTCTGACGCCAGGGTATGAGTTCCTGTACATTCCTAGTAATATAAATTTGCCTAGTACACAGAGGTAATTCCAACTTTCTTCAGTGAATAGTGAGTGTAATCGTACAAAGTATTTTTATTAAACACAGTCTCATTTTATCGCATTAGAAGTCAGCATAGACTATGCTCAGGAGGGCAGAACATCTAGCATTGAATCTCAGCTCTACTTGCCTGCTTTCTTACCTTGAGCAATTTACTTAAACTCTCTATGCCTCAGCTTCCTCATCTGCAAAATGGGATACTATTAGCTCAGACAACTAGGGGTTGTACAGAGCATTAAATGAGTTCTATATGTGGAAGGCACTAAAAATAATGTCTAGCAAATGGGACTCAAAACTATAATTCCTATTCTCAAAATATGATTACTTTATTACTTTATAAAGATTATAATTTAACTCAGATGACCATTATACCTACTACTGTGGGCAGGAATCTCTTAGAAGAAATAGAGTAGCTATCATGGTCAAAAAGGAGTCTGAAATGCAGTACTTGGATGCAATCTCGAAAACAACAGAATGATCTCTCTTCATTTCCTAGGCAAACCATTCAATATCACAGTAATCCAAGCCTACATCCCAACCAGTATCACTGAAGAAGCTGAACAGTTCTATGAAGACCTAAAAGACCTTTTAGAAATAACACCCCAAAAAGATGTCCTTTTCATTATAGGGGACTGGAATACAAAAGTAGGAAGTCAAGAAACACCTGGAGTAACAGGAAAATTTGGCCTTGGAATACAGAATGAAGCAGGGCAAAGGCTAATAGACTTTTGCCAAGAGAATGCACTGGGCATAGCAAATACCCTCTTCCAACAACACAAGAGAAGACTCTACATATGGACATCACCAGATGGTCAACACCAAAATCAGATTGATTATATTCTTTGCGGCCAAAGATGGAGAAGCTCTATACAGTCAGCAAAAACAAGACCGGGAGCTGACTGTGGCTCAGATCATGAACTCCTTATTGCCAAATTTAGACTTAAATTTCATCTCACACGCTAGCAAAGTAATGCTCAAAATTCTCCAAGCCAGGCTTCAGCAATACGTGAACCGTGAACTTCCAGATGTTCAAGCTGGGTTTAGAAAAAGCAGAGGAACCAGAGATCAAATTGCCAACATCCGCTGGATCATGGAAAAAGCAAGAGAGTTCCAGAAAAACATCTATTTCTGCTTTATTGACTATGCCAAAACCTTTGACTGTGTGGATCACAAGAAACTGTGGAAAGTTCTTCAAGAGATGGGAATGCCAGATCACCTGACCGGCCTCTTGAGAAATCTGTATACAGGTCAGGAAGCAACAGTTAGAACTGGAAATGGAACAACAGACTGGTTCCAAATAGGAAAAAGAGTATGTCAAGGCTGTATATTGTCACCCTGTTTATTTAACTTATATGCAGAGTACATCATGAGAAACATTGGGCTGGAAGAAAGACAAGCTGGAATCAAAATTGCCAGGAGAAATCTCAATAACCTCAGATATGCAGATGACACCACTCTCAATGCAGAAAGTGAAGAGGAACTAAAAAGCCTCTTGATGAAAGTGAAAGAGAAGAGTGAAAAAGTTGGCTTAAAGTTCAACACTCAGAAAACGAAGATCATGGCATCTGGTCCCATCACTTTATGGGAAATAGATGGGGAAACAGTGGTAACAGTATCAGAGTTAATTTTGGGGGGCTCCAAAATCACTGCAGATGGTGACTGCAGCCATGAAATTAAAAGACGCTTACTCCTTGGAAGGAAAGTTATGACCAACCTAGATGGCATATTAAAAAACAGAGATATTACTTTGCCGACTAAGGTCCATCTAGTCAAGGCTATGGTTTTTCCAATGGTCATGTATAGATGCAAGAGTTGGACTGTGAAGAAAGCTGAGTGCTGAACAATTGATGCTTTTGAAATGTGGTGTTGGAGAAGATTCTTGAGAGTCCCTTGGACTGCAAGGAGATCCAACCAGTCCATAGCCATGAAATTAAAAGACGCTTACTCCTTGGAAGGAAAGTTATGACCAACCTAGATGGCATATTAAAAAACAGAGATATTACTTTGCCGACTAAGGTCCATCTAGTCAAGGCTATGGTTTTTCCAATGGTCATGTATAGATGCAAGAGTTGGACTGTGAAGAAAGCTGAGTGCTGAACAATTGATGCTTTTGAAATGTGGTGTTGGAGAAGATTCTTGAGAGTCCCTTGGACTGCAAGGAGATCCAACCAGTCCATCCTAAAGGAGATCAGTCTGGGTGTTCATTGGAAGGACTGATGCTAAAGCTGAAACTCCAATACTTTGGCCACCTCATGTGAAGAGTTGACTCATTAGAAAAGACTCTGATGCTGGGAGGGATTAGGGGCAGGAGGAGAAGGGGACGACAGAGGATGCATCACCAACTCAATGCATATGAGTTTGGGTGAACTCCGGGAGTTGGTGATGGACAGGGAGGCCTGGCGTGCTGCAATTCATGGGGTCGCAAAGAGTCAGACACAACTGAGCGACTGAACTGAAATGAGCTGAACTGAACAAGATATCATTACTGAGACCTCTCTCACATGTAGCCCTTTGCTTTAAATGGTTTGGAATCTAAAACTGAGGAAATCAAGCACACAGCTTTCTCATTTATAATATACACCATTTGTCAGTGTTTTAAAACAAAAGTGAAAAGGACTTCTTCATAACACCTTTATTGCTGGTTTCTCTGTGTGACTTGCCTGTCAGTTCCAGGAGACAGATATTATGCTTATACCCTGCCT
Organism: Aepyceros melampus; assembly: GCA_006408695.1. Lineage (NCBI taxonomy): Eukaryota > Metazoa > Chordata > Mammalia > Artiodactyla > Bovidae > Aepyceros > Aepyceros melampus. The sequence goes on along the minus strand of SJXQ01003677.1, from coordinate 328,051 downwards.
GTTTACTCAGTGTCCTTTCCACTATATGGGTTTCTCATAGCAAGACTTCTCCGTGGACCTAAGAACCTCCTGGGGAACATGTTAAACAACAGAGCCCCAAGGTACACTCAGATTCTGACTCAGTAGATGTGGAATAGAGCCCCAGCATCTATTTTTACAGCTCCAAAACTGATTGTGTTATAAATGGCACATGCTCTTCCTCCTGGGAAATACTGCCCTGCTAACAACCCCTAAACCAAGCTGGGAATGAGCAGTCTTTCAGAATCTTGCAGAACAAAAGCAGGAGGTGGGAGCAGTCCCAATAGCTGGAAGGCACGTATTGCAGCGTCTCTTTATCAGCAGTGTTGCTAAGCCTTCTGTCAGCACTCCATAAATAATCACCAAGATAATAATAGCTGGAATAAGTGGACTGAAATTAAACACAGGAGAAGCAGAGCCACAGCTGGAATGTGAGGTGGTATAATGACCTGGTGGAGGGAAGTCCTGACTCTCCTTTAGGAGAGTCTCCTTTAGGAGAGGCCTCAACCCCCCACCAACCACAGGACTGAGAGCAAACAGTCCTCTTGATGGTGATAGGGATGCAGCAGGAGCCATATGGCACCACCCCCAAGTAACACACGTGACTCCTTGGGTGACCTCACTGGACTCGGACAGGACTGGTTCTCCCAGGACTACTTCACACCCACTCCCTTATTCAGGCATCAAAGACCACTGACAACCCAGAAGCCGCTCACTTCTCTCCAACAGCTCCCCTTACTCCCATTCAGTCAGCTATTATTTAAGTTTCCAATATGTGCAAGGTACTAGGCTAGAAAGAGAAAGATCATAGAATGAGACAAAGCTGTATCTTCTGTAGACTTAAAATCTCTTCGTGGAATGTAAAGACATGATTCCTGAAATCAAGCAAAGGAAAAGGAGAAATGGTGTCTATCCTGGCTTCTTCTCTTCTAGTTCCCTAGATCCAGTCTCCACCTGTACCCTGCTCTGTACTCTAGAGGATGATGTCTCAAGATCGCAAGAACCCCAGTCCCTCTGGCTTCCTTGAGTTCAACTATTGGAAGTTGTCAGTAGGAGATTGGAGGGCAGGCAGTGCAAGCCTAGATATTTGCCCCCCAGGTCTCCCTTCCTGTCCAGGGGGTTGGCAACAGCTGCATTTTCCTACCTAGAGACAGAACTGCCCTTTGGAGACCTTCTCTCACAGCCACCATCTCACCAGGCCCCAGCAATTACCCTCTTCCAGTACAGGCAGACCTCATTGCTTTAGCTTCACTTCCTTGCTTTTTGAAGATAATCACAGTTTTTACAAATTGAAGGTTTGTAGCAACCCTGCATCAAGCAAGTCTAGTAGGGCCATTTTTGCAACAGCATTTTCTTAATTTACATGTCAAATTTTGATAATTTTATCAATATTTCAAACTATCTTTGTCATTATTATATTTGTCATGGTGGTCATCAATCTCTGATGTAACTGTAATTACTGACTGCCCCCATCTAAAATAGAAAACTTAACTGATAAATGCTCTGTGTCCCGATTGCTCCACCGACAAACATTCTCCCATCTTCCTCCCTCTCTATCCCCTGAGACTGAACACTATTGAAATTAGGCCGGTTAATAACTCTATCATGGCCTGTAAGTGTTTAAGTGAAAGGAAAGAGTCACACATGTGGCAGCAGCAGGAGCATGCGTGCTCAGTTATGTCCACCGACTCTTTTCAGCCGCATGGACTGTTGCCCGCCAGGCTTCTCTGTCCATAGAATTTTCCTGGCAAAAATACTGAAGTGGGTTGCCATTTCCCACTCTAGGAGATCTTCCCAAACCAGGGATCAAACCCATGTCTCTTGTGTCTCTTACATTGACAGGTGTATAATTTACCACCACACCACCTGGGAAGTCATTAGAGTCATACATCTCTGCAAAAATACTGAAGTGGGTTGCCATTTCCCACTCTAGGAGATCTTCCCAAACCAGGGATCAAACCCATGTCTCTTGTGTCTCTTACATTGACAGGTGTATAATTTACCACCACACCACCTGGGAAGTCATTAGAGTCATACATCTCTCACTTTAAATCAAAAGCTAGAAATTATTAAGCTTAGTGAGGAAAGTATGTCAAAAGCCGAGACAGACCAAAAGTGAGGCCCACTGCACCAAACAATTAGCCAAGTTGTGAAGACAAAAAAAAAAAAAAAAAATTCCTAAAGGAAATTAAAACTGCTTCTCAAGTGAACACATGAATAACAAGAAAGTGAAATACCCTTATTGATCATATGGAGAAAATTTTAGTGTGTATATAGAAGAACAAACCAGCCACAACATTCCCTTAAGCCAAAGCCTAATCCGGAGCAAGTTTCTAAAGGTGAGAGGTGAGGAAGCTGCAAAAGAATAGCTTGAAGATAGCAGAGTTTGGCTCGTGAGATTTAAGGAAAGAAGCTATCGCTATAACATAAAAGCACAAGGTGAAGCAGCAGGAAGGGATACAGAAGCTGCAGCAAGTTATCCAGAAGATAATTAATGAAAGTGGCCACACTAAACCACAGATTTCAGTGTAGATGAAACAGCCTTATATTACTGGAAGATGCCACCTAGGACTTTCACAGCTAGAGAGGAGAAGTCAGCGCCTGGTTTCAAAGCTTCAAAGGACAGACTGACTCTCTTGTTAAAGGCTAACGTGCTGGCGATTTTAATTTGAATCCAGTGCAAATTTACCGTTCACAAAATCTTAGGCCCCTCAAGAATTATGTTAAATCTACTCTATCTGTATCCTATCAACGGGACAACAAAGCCANCCAATGTCCCCACCCCCTCCCCCCTTTTTTTTGTATCTCCATAGCTCTAAAGCTAAAGAAAGCTCCAGAAACCTGGGCAACAAACTCTAGCAGCATATACTCTTATATACCTCACTCCCATCAGATCTTTCCTCCGACCTGTGGCCGGAAGGAAAATAAGGTTGTCCCTTGTCCCCCACCACAGGAACACCGCGCCACACGACGTGTTGTTCTTGGAAGGCAAGTCTCTACTTGATGAGCGTCCCACCTGTTAGACAGACTTTGGACGGAGTTTGACCTAGTTGTTTTGGCCGCCAGCTGCTTATCTAGTTGTCCCCAGCACCCCCCCCCTTTATTTTTAAATAAGGAAGGCAGTGCTGGTTAAAGTGTCTGTCGCTCAGTCGTGTCCGACTCTTTGCGATCCCATGGACTGTAGCCTACCTGGCTTCTCTGTCCATGGGGATTCTCCAGGCAAGAATACTGGAGTGGGTTGCCAGTCCTTTCTCCAAGAGATCTTCCTAACCCAAGGATTGAACCCAGATCTTCTGCACTGCTGGTAGATTCTTTACCATCTGAGCCATCAGGGAAGCCCAATCAATTCCTTATTGAACTGTACAGAAGGTGGTGTAAATCGCAAGAGTCTGGGGGCAGGGGTGGAAGCAGAATATAAACTTGAAGGCTAAAACTTTTCTGCACTTGGAAATGCTGCTGCCGCTAACTCGCTGCAGTCTGACTGTGCGACCCCATAGACGGCAGCCCACCAGGCTCCACCGTCCCTGGGATTTTCTAGGCAAGAACCCTGGAGTGGGTTGCCATTTCCTTCTCCATGCAAATGCTAGTCGCATACAAATGCCTTTGGGATTCCACTCAGAAAACCAGTTTGACAGATTAGCAGGAAAGGGCCCTGTGCTTCCCACTCTGCCCCCACCCCCATTTCCTAAAAGGGTTCTGGGTGGGAACTGTTATCACAGATAATATAATCATCTGGCTTGCATAGTCCTTTATTATAGACTGTGACATTCTCATTGAGCACCCAGACCCCTTGGAGAGTATTAGCTGCACTTAATGGTCACTGGGAAAGATTGAGAGCAGGAGGTTTCAAACTCCTGACTCCGGGAGCCAGCCAGGTGTAGACCATGGGTTCCTGGAGAGTTGCGTCTGATGGAGGTAGAATCTATGAAGTTCCAACCTGTGTGTGTGAGTCACTCAGTCATGTCTGACTTTGTGATGCCAAGGACTACGGCCCGCCAGGCTCTGCTGTCCATGGGATTCTCCAGGCAAGAATACTGGAGTGGGTTGCCATTTCCTTCTCTGGGGAATCTTCCTGACCCAGGGATCGAGTCTGGGTCTCCTGCATTGCAGTCAGATTCTTTACCATCTGAGCTACTAGGGAAGCCTAGCCAGTAGTTGCTGGATTTTCTGTAAAGAATCCAAAGATTCTGACTTTTGTTTGAAGTATTCTTTTTTAAAAAAAAAAATTATTTTAAAGATTTGTTTATTTATTTATTGGCTTTGTTTTGGCTGGATGGAACAGCATGGCATGTGGGATCTTAGTTCCCTGACTAGGGATAGAACCTGTGTTCTCTGCAGTGGCTGCTTGGAATCTTAACCACTGGACTGACAGGGAAGTCCTCTATTTTATTTTTTTAAAACTTCATCCACGTGCTTTATTTTTATTTTCTATTTTTATTTATTTACTTATTTATTTTTGGCCATGCCACAACACTGGTGGGATCTTAGTTCCCTAACCGGGGATTGAATCCTGGGCCCTGGCCCACCTAGTCCTAACCGCAGAACTGCCAGGGAATTCCCTTGATTTTTAAATAGTAGCCTTTTATTTTTAAATTGAAACCACTGTGCGGGCCCATGTGTGAGCAGCTGTGACCTGTGGTTGAAGTTTTGCTCTGTACCTCTGAGCCCTACTTCAGACTCAGCAACTGATAGAGTGGGCGTGGTCTTTTGCTTCTGTCCCTTCGTGGCTCATGCTGATTCCTACCTGCTACTGCCACGCTAACTGCTGTTCCCTCACTTATGCCCAGGTGGTCTGAGCTGTGCCCCCACCTACTGCCCTGGCCCTCAAATGCTGCTTCTCAGCCTCAACCATTTCATGGCTTCCCCTGGGAGATGTAGAAACTTTGAACCAGGGTCCCCAAAATACACAGTTATTTGGCAAGTTTTTCTGCTGGATGTGGTTCCCAGAGTCTGAGCGCCTGAGGAAGTGGGTCATGGTGCAAAAGGAACATTCTTTGCTGATGCCCAGGTTCTGTGGCGCAGGTATCTCTTATGCTGTCAGCAGAGCTATAGGCGTGGAACTGAAACGCATCTGAAAACCCCAGTCCAGGTTTGTCACTTGGTGCGTCAGGAAGCTGAGCTGCGGATCTGATCCGTGCAGCTTGGCCAGGGAGGTGCAGGGAGCAGGTTCCAGGGCTACGTCCCCTGATGCCTGCCACCCCCCACCCCCGCCTGCACGTCTTTCTGGCTTCCTCAGCAAAACTCGGCAGAGGCATGACTTATAATGACTGCAAACTTCACTTTTTTTTTCTGGAATAGATGTTCGAGGTTGCCTTTTAAGTAGGAGTTTAATTTCTTTTTCTTGCTATTTTTATTGTCTTTGATGACCTCATTCTCTTTTAACTGGTAAGAGAACAAAGGGAAGCAAGGGAAAGGAGGTGAAAAGAATTTCAGATGGCAGCTTCTGAACATCACATCCCACGTTTTGGGCTTTCCTGTTTGTTATATGGGCAGTGGGGCTGCTTATCCTGTGTTGTGATACTTTTCTTAAGGGCCAGAGAAACTGCTGCCTCACATCGTCCATTGTATAGTTTACAGTGTCGCGTGTGCCTAATAGTTGAGTGCGGATGTAGGGACACAGTGGAATGCCTGAACTAGGTCCTAAACTGGTTTTTTAACCTTGTGTTTTTCTGTGACTGGAGCCAAGTCCCTTCTTCCCACCCAGAGAGTTTGATATGCACAGAAATTGAGTATTGCACCTGCCAATATGAAACACCGTAAGATGCAGATGTTTGGGGACATCCCGCAGAGTCATTTTAATTCATTCAGTGGATAGAAATTATGAATACAAATCCAATTTGGCAACCTTTATACATTCAGAATATGACTCTGAGGGGATTAGCGATGAGTCGACAGAGGGATGGCTCATTTCCTAGGCTTTCCATAGGATACAGATTCCTTGTGACTAGGCTCACTGTGATTTCCCCCCAGAGAAATCGTGGGGAAGACAGACACACAGATCTTGTGGATAAACTGCATTCTGAGTCGCCTGCCTTCCCTTCCTTCATTTGAGAACTGTGGTTGGCTGGCATCCCTTGGACAAGCCCCAAGGATGCCTCACAGGACGACACAGGGTCCCTTTTGCGGAAGTGTTAGGTCAGACCTGATTCAGTTGGCTTCTTTGGAAACTTCCTCACTCCTCCTGTCAGCAGGTGTCCTATCCTCCATCTCCTGCTCACCTGACCCATAAAATTGAAACTTAGGGTGGGTCCACTTCTTCCTTTCAGCTAAGCTAAGACTCTGGCCCCCGAGGACCAGGGTGGCTCTGGACATGGTTTGTGGCCAGGCTAGACATGCTTTGGGAATTGAGAAGTGAGCCTACTCCATGGTCTTCTCTATCTGCCTGAGGAGGGGACAGGGTTTAAATCTGGGGTCCACAGGCTCGCGGTGTGGAGAGGGCAGCAGGATGTGTCTGTGTATCCTTCTGAAATCGAAAGCAAAATTGTATGCATGTTTATGTCTTTCTGGACTGAGGTTCAGAGGAAAGCTGTGGATTCTCAGAAGGGCTGTAACTAACAACTTGTGAAGCCCTTGCTCTTGGGTGTTGCTAAGTGTTCTGTCGAGCGAATGTTTTTTCCCACCCACCTCACACCGTAGTATCTCTGAGGTCGCTGTCTTTGATGGGGTAACAGCTACTCCCTTCTGGTCCTTTCCCCACCTGGGAGTAGAACCTGCTTCAGAGCTGGGGTGCCCCTGAGAAACCTTAGGTTGCAGGGGTCCAGGTTGTCCCCAGACCCCTCTGGGAGTCACTGAGCCAGTCATGGAAAGTCCACTGGGAGAACGGAGGTGGCATTTTGGCCTGGGCGCCGGTACTTTCCTCATTTGATGTGTGGCTCACTCATCTTAGGCAACCGCTGAGAGGTGGAGACAGGCTGAGCTGAGTAGAGTGATCTTTGCTTTTCCTGTGCCTGTGTGGGACGGTGCCCGGTGTCACGGTGGTTACCACTATCTCACTGACACTACCCGGGCTGTTAGTCTTCTAGGACAGGCCAAACTAAGCATGAGCTGCACGTCCAGAGAGCTGAACAGAGTCATATTCAGTTTAGCTTTTTTAGATAGCTAAGGGGAACTTGGTGCAAATGTCCACAACAGTGAGTGAGTGAGATGCCGTCTTGTTAGCTTTGCATATATGTTAGAGTTGACTTTTTTCATATTATGTGTTTACTTGTATCAGAAATCGAAAAATTGGCTTCACAGAAATGGCTTCTGCTTCACTGAGCTCTGTGTTTTTAGCTTATATTATAGCTTTTGTTTGAGGAATAGTATAATTTTGTCTAAATGTAGTCAGCATTTTAAAATTAAGTTTCATTTATTGTTATCCAGGTCTTTGAACAGAGCAAGAGGAAGGTTATAAGTTAACAGACAGTGTCATGTAACCTCAATGAAGTATATTGCCTTAACATTAAGAGTAAAGTATTTCATTTCTAAGAGAAAACGGGAGCTTGAAAATACACACTTTAAATAACATTATGGTGCTAAACTAATAATTTTCTAAGCAGAAATTATTAACATTTTGGTTTTAAAATTTTAACTGAGCACAGCTCACATGCCATGGTCCCCAAGAAATCAGGTCACATTTAAGACTTTTACTTCACTACTTTTCTAGCGATCTGTATGTTTTCTGGAAGGAAATTTTTTGCTGTAGTGATCATTTTAAGCCTATGGATTTCAATGGACTCTTTGTGCCAAATGAGCACCTCTCATCCCAACCCCAGCTTGACACACAAGATGGCCACATTTCTGAAACTGGTTAGCACAGGGGATCTGATCTTATCAAATAGCCCCTTTCCTTTCATTGTTTCCCTGTCTTCCTTTCCCAAACAAAAATTTAAACCTCCAGCATTTCAGATTCCCGATTTTAAATATAATTTCTTTTTGCTGTTAAAAATATCAGTTCCTTTTTGATATTTAAAAAAGTTAAAGGTTTATTGAATGAAGTATTTTCTTAAATAAAATTATTTTAATTTTTCTTGCTTTCCCACATCTCTCTTTCTAGTTGGCTGTCCTCGTGTTGGATGAATATTTCATTTTGGCTGTTAAATGTCTCATTTTCTGACCATACTGATTGAACTTTATTGCTTGAACTTATAGCTTCTCCCCAAATAAATCCAGTGGCCTTTAAAAGCCGTATTACAGTTTCCCTGGTGGCCTTGGCAAGTTAGCAGATATCCTTGGTGGCCATGGAAGCTCACAAATGTCTGTGCACAGAATCTGAATGACATAGTGTGGCTAAAGTGATTTGAATACACTCTGGGCCTCCCATTCATCATTTCTGCTGTGCTTCTTCTGTATGTCTTGAATCACCGCATTTCTGTTTCCAGTAGCTTCCCTTTCTGTTCTGTCTTCCCGTTGCACTTCATTCTCCTGTAGGCTTCTCTTCGTTTGTCTGCTGTTGGTCTTTGTGGGAGTTTGTATTTGCGGCTGTTGAGAGAGATGCTCGTTTAGAGAACCTCCTCTGGGCCCTGGTGTTGCCATGCACTTTGGTTATCCTGTAGATAAGAAAGACAGGAGACAAGAGTGGAGGCAGAGACGCCTGTCTGTAGCCACAGAATTCGCGTGAAGTGAGAATAGCTTCATAGTCCGTTAGAACCAAGAACTGGAAGAGGAACTGCATAGATCACTTAGATCTTGTCTGGTCATCTTGTTTTGAAGATGAGAAAACTGAGGCCAAGATTAGGGAAGTGGCTTCCACAAAGACATGCTCCTGATAATGGTATTATGAAAACAATTCACTTAAATGCCGGTTTATATGATCAGAATTTCTCTCCTATTTGATAAACCTAGGAAGGAGGGCGAAAGATAACATTAAACTATTGAAAGAAGAACTAACACGTTTAGTCACTTTTTATTCTAAGTGTTTGACTATAGTCCCTGCGAATCTGGTTTCTGTTTGCTTTTAACCCTGGCCCAGGCTGCATGGGTGACATCACACCTTTTACTTAAAATCTCACTGGGGTTAGAGCACATGGAGAGTACCTTTTCCCTAATATGTCCCCCTCAATCCCACAACAACAACAACAAAAGAAAGGTGCACACACACCATCACTTTTGAGAAGAGAGAAGAAAAGGAAAAGGGGTAAGAAATGATCATTGGGTGAATCATCCATCTCTCCTCTTCCCAGATGGATAGATACGAGAATTAATGAGGCTAGCTAACTTTTTTGACTGTCGAGTGCCTGCGTGTCTTATTTTCAGAGCAGTCTCTTGTGAGTTCTCTCACTGTTATTTTTACAGGTGGATACATTTAGGTGCTGAGAAGTGTGGTCCCTTGAGTTCCACTGGTGATGCACGTGGTTGACGAGGGCTGGAGTGAGGAGTGGTCACACCCTGGCGGTCTCACTGCAGCCCATGGCCTGCTCCAGCAAGGCCGCCCGCACAGCCTGTGCCCTGCTGGGGTGGACAGTGAGCCATGCATGCAGGGGCGACAGCAGAGCCAGTCACAGGAGTACAAGCACACCTGGGCCCATCAAGTGTTTGGACTGAAGCGTGTGTGTGTGTGTGTGTGTGTGGCTAGCGTGGTGAGGCGCGTCCAGATTTAGACTTCCCCGCTTATTTGGGAGCCATTGAAGGGTTTCAGGGGTGGAGGGTGTGTTGGTCCCCACCTCAGTCTGTTTCTCTCAGTGGCACCCCCTTCCTCTTTCCTCTGGCTTCTGAGCTGTGCGTGAGGTGCTGGGGAGCTCCCGGAGTTGGGCACGCGGGGGCCATCCCCTTAGTTCCTGAGTAAGTCCTCTTTCCTCTGTGGCCCAGTGCCTGGAGCGTGAGGAGCAGGGGTGTGCTGTTGGGAGTACTGGGAACTGGGGGTCTGTTGCTTGCAGCCCTGGAGGTCTCTCATGCCCCTGCAAAGCACTCGGTGTGCCTCTAGTTCCTGGCCTTTCTGGGCCCTGCGGGAGTCCTGGTCTCCCCTTCCAGCAGACATTGGTCCACGGAGCTCGAGGCTTCTCCCATCCTCTGTGCCTTGCCTCCCCGTCTTCCACTTTTGGGCGATTTGCGCTTTCACCAGTCTCGTGTTCCAGCAAAAACAGAATGGCATCTCTGCTGCCCATCACCGTGGTGCATCTTGAGGGGAACAAGAGTGGTCTTAGAATCTGAAAGTTCCGTTTGCCTTCCTTGTCTAGCAGCCAGTGGGGTTTTCTCCTTTCCAGGACTCAGTAGCTGCTTGTTGGCTCACTGAAGGAGCCGGGAGACTCTTTGGGGTGCTGCTGTGTCAGTCCCAATGAAAGTGTGGGGGTTGGTGGGCATATACCCAGCACAAGGTCGGGGGGCTGCTTTCCTGTGGGCATCAGAGCAGGAGCGCCTCAGGAGCTGGTGTGTCCCAGGGGATCTTGTGGATCTCCTGTCCTTCTTCGAGGAGCTCTTGGAAAACTTGCCTGTGATGTCCCAAAGTCGGCAGTTGGCCTGCGCTCCTCAGTGCTTTTATTGGCACCATCTCCATGCTTGAAACCTGATGAGTCACGAACATCTTCGCTGATGAGCATAGTTGAGTGTGCTAAGATGCTTACATGTGTGGTTGAGGCATTAAAGACATCACAGTTGAAATGGCCCCAGAGCTGCGTAGCCAGTGGAGTGCTGTAAAATGTCTCACTTCAAAAAGTCTGAGTTAGTAATGCTAGAAACACAAGTCTAAGACCAAAGACCCATATTTTATCAGACTGTCATCATGTAATGTAAAAACGTTAAACTTTGCGTGTCTTATAAATTCATAGAGCAGCTGCATGTTGTGATAAGAAGGACATGTCAGTGCCACAAATTTTTGAAATGTCTGATTTGGTGTGATTTCAGCGAGGAGGACATGTATCGTGCGGCGGATGAAATAGAAAAGGAGAAAGAATTACTTATACATGAAAGAGGGTCATCAGGTATGTTTGGAATTGTTTTCTTTATAAAGAGTTCTTACTGTTTATAGTAGAAATGCAGTTAAATCAGTATATCCATTTTCATAAAATATTGAGATACACTTTCCTAGGAAGATGGACTTCCTAGGAAGCATTCTTAGCCATTTGGTCTTACCTCCACTGGGTTATTCATTTTGCTGGGTAAAAATATTTTGGGTGTATTTGGGAACTACTGTTTCCTGAGGCTTTAAAATTTCAGTGTAAGTACTTTGCTTGCGTTCCTTACGTTCATAGCATTTTTGCACCCGTGAGAATGTGTCTAACCTCTTGACACCACTCTCTCTTAAGTTCTTGCTTCCTTATTTTCATAGAGGGAGAGTTGGGGTTTGAAGTGCGTTTTTCTTTTCAAGTGGAAGGATTTACTGAGAAGCTGGCCCTCTGGGTCTTTGTGTGCAGAAGGCCATGTGAATTTGATTTAACTTGTAAGAAAGAACGATGGTGGACTTGATAGCTCTTAATTCTCCCGTCATGTGACTTCCTGTCCACACTTGTGCATAGCCGCATGCACTCTGTTCATCCTTCAGCATCCATCGACCCCTGGCTGCTAGGGTGAGCCTGCTTTGACCATGGCCGTCGGGGCGGTTGTGGGGAAGCACCTCCTTCCTCCCCAACTTGCCCCGGGCAGGAGGCCAGGGAGGGGGCTCCATTAGGGGATACCCCACAGACCATTCAGACTGAGGGAAGGAGGAGAAGGGGCTGACAGAGAATGAGATGGTTGGATGGCATCACTGAATCAGTAGTGTGAGTTTGAGCAAACTCTGGGAGATGGTCGCGAAGAGTCGGACACGACTGAGCCACCGAACGATTCACAAGTGGCCTTTTCCTGTGCGCCACTGGCGTAATGTTCTGGTTTAAGAACTGGCTCTCATTTACGGTGCGAGTGACAAAGTGTTAAGATGTGTCAATAGGAGCAGAAGATGCCAGGTGGGGTCTCCGGAGACAGTTCTGGAGCCTTCCTCACAGGGAGTGGGCGGAACCCCTCCCTGTGGTAACCGGGGAAGATGATGTGCTCTGTTGTGGTCCAGCCCCGAGGGTTCCGGCCCCCACAGCCTTCAGAAGCATCTCAGGGCCCCAACGGCAGTTGCACACACTTCACCTCAGTGGCAGGAGTCAGCAGTCCTGTCCTGAGGAGAAAGTGCTTCCTCAGCCCTTGTCTGTTCCTGCCCTTGTCTGTTCTGCAGGGGCCTCCTGCCTCGCTTGCTCTGCAGGCTCTCTGTTGGGGTTCCCTTCTGTCCCCAGGGGAGCCCCACACAGGTGCTCTTACTTTTCAGGGGGTCTTGTTGCCACCAGCTCTGGTCTGAGGCAACATGGGTCCCTCCACACCCTGCATCTCAGTCCTTCTGTCTTCGTTGCCCTTCCTGATGTAATATCCTATGGATGGGCCTCTGGTGAGCAGCTCCGTTTTGTGCGAAAATGTCTTGATTTCACTTTGTTTCTTGAATAACCCCAGGTGAATAATATTTTTTCTCTAATTTTTCTTGAAGATTTCATTCCACTCTCTTGTCGTTCCTTTTGTAGTTGAGAACACTGCAGTCAGTCGGACTCTTGGCAGTCTGTCTTTCCCTGTCTTCTTTCTGTCTTTGGTGTCCTACAGTTTCTCCTCAGGGTCTCTTAAGTATGGATTATTTTTTTAGCACTTTGTTAGGGATCATTTTTACCTTTTAAAATCTGAAGATGCTTCGTTTTCATCAGTTCAGAATTCTCAGCCATTATCTCTCTAAATACTGCTTTTTTCCTATTCTGTTTACTGCTTCCAGAGCTCCAAATCAGGTGTTTGCTAGCTTCCATTCAGTTATCCAGGGCCCTCAGTCACACACCCTTTTAAGTATTTTCTGACTTTTAGCCTCTGTTGCATTGTAGTTCCTTTAGAAAGGTTTTCTCTTTCTCTTTTGGAAAAGATCTGTTTTCCTTCCCAATTTGCTTGGTCTTTTTTGAGAGTGTGTTGCTCTTTGCTCAAGTTTTTATTTCTTCTTTTTATTCCTTTAGGCATTTTACACATTTCCTTATGGACCTGGTAACTCCATTAGCTGAGAATCCTGGCAGGTCTACTTATGCCAGTGCTGTTTTTGCTTACTTCTTGTTTTTTCAGAGTTTGGTTCTACGTTCAGCTTTTGTGTGTCTGTGGAGAGATTGTGCAGCCTGTCTTGAGTGTGAGGGAGTTTGGCCTTATTTCTGCCGTGCACTCGGGAGTCACCTGCCTTGGGCCATGTCAGGTGAATTTCTGGGTTTGTGTTCCCAGGTCTTACAGCTGGTGTGAAGTCACACCCTGTCCCTGTGTGAGAGCTGGCCTGTGGTTATGAGATCTTAGGTCCTTTCTCCCCAAGTGGGAGCCCGGGTCAAGGCAAAAAGTTTTCTCATGCTCTCTGTTAGTCACCTAGTCCATGTGTGCAAAGTCGCCTGAGTCATGTCCTATTCTTTGCAACCCTGTAGACTGTAGCCCACCAGACTCGTCTGTCCATGGGATTCTCCAGGCAAGGAACGGGTTGCCATTTCCTTCTCCAGGGGATCTTCCCGACCCAGGGATCGAACCCACGTATCTTAACATCTCCTGCATTGGCAGTTGGGTTCTTTACCACTTGCGCCACCTGGGAAGCTGACCCCCCCCAGTCCAGGGGTCAGCAAACACTAGCTCCCTGGCCAAAGTTGAGATGCCACCTGGTTTTGTAAGTAAAGTTTTATTGGAACTCCTTAGTTTACACGTCGCACATGGTGATTTTCGTGCAGAGTAAGTTGAGTAGTTGAGACAGAAACCTTATAGCCTTAAAGCCTACGTTATTTACACTCTGGCCCACTAGAGAAAAAGTTTTCAGTTCTTGCCCTAGCCTCTTGATTGAGAGTCCCAGCCTTCTGGAGGGGTTCAGTTTTAACTTCCCATCCTCCAAGGGTCTGAATCCTTGTCCTGGTCACCGTATGGTGGTTAAGGAACAAAACCTCTTGGTTATTTCAGCTTCTGGTGACCACTGTTGATTTTCAGCTTCCCCTTTGTGTTTTTTGAGTTTGTTTTCAGTGGAGTTTATTTGGCCATTAGAAATGTGCATTCCCAGGGCAGTAAGCAGCCTGTGTAGCATGCGGATGACCAGACAGGTGCTGACTTAGACTGTAAGCTGCTTGGGGTTGGGGCTGGGGCGCACTTCCGATGCTGGCAGCTGCTCAGGCGCCCATTTTCTCACCCTCACTGCCTCACGCAGACCTCTGATTCATCAGAGGACTGCGGCATGTGGCCTGGCCTCTGAGCCCAGCCAGCCTCCTGCCTCCTCCACTCGATCCTGAGATGGGGCCCTGCCGGCCTGTGGAGGGCCCTGGTGTCCTACCCATAGGAAATAGGACTGAGGGTGAGGAGAGCGCCAGGGCTGGACTTTCTCCTCGGGGGGCCCTTCCCAAGCTAGAAGCTGCTCTGCTCGTGCCAGAACGTGTCCTAGTAAACGTCCTCAACTCTGGACACGTGTAGCTCCTCGGGCTTTCTGAGGAGGTGAGTTGAAAAGCGATTAAAAGGAACTCTTCCTTCCACTAATAGACACTCACAAAGTGTTTTTGACTTTAAACAGTGACTGCTCTTTCTTTGAGGGTTGGCTGTGCAGCTGTGGTATTTGTGGTCTCTGTGGATTAGGCTCCAGGACTGGTTCACCTTTAAGCCAGTCCTGACTTAAGCACAGATAAATGTATCTGTTACCTGTGTGTGTGTTATTTTCCCTTTTGTATAGGTTTATTTTCCTTATGAAAGGATTTGTCAATGAGATTTTAAAAATAGGCAATTCTGACATTTTATGTCTTAAAAAACTGTTTTACTTGTTAAAGTGCAGGAAGGGCTTAGGGGCTCTTCTTGTGCTCCTCCATCCGCCATCCCACACCCATCAATCTTGCACGGTCAGGGCCTGTGGTCCTTTTTTCTGAAGTAGTCTCTAAACCCGTTCAGGACCAAACCTGGGCCTTTATCATCTTCATATCCCCCTGCTCCTAGCTCAGTGCTCGGCACATATTAGACACACAGTGTTTGCTGGATTGAGTTGACTATACCATCTTTATTTTATGTACAACTTCCTCTTGAGTAAATATGCCATGAGGTACTTCTGTGTTTACATCCTGATTTCTTTGCTAACATTTACTCTTCAGTATTTTAAAAAGGAAGTCAAGATACGCCTGGGAATTTAGCTCTTTCTTCCTAAAACATACAGAGACCTACACCTGTGCGTGCATATGCCTAGGCCACAAAATCCACCCCCAGGCCTGACGTGTTAAACAAGGAAAGTCTGAAGGCCATTTTATTTTTTACTGTAACATCTGTCTGACCATCAGTTATATCAGTTATATAATTTGGGGGGGGGTATGTGTTATTAGAATCAAACAGGCCTGTGTTTTAGCTCACATTGAGAGCTCCGTTAGTTTCTGGCTGATTATCAACAGTTTATAGCCCTTTGGGATCAAAACAGGATATATAGAAATAAAGATTATTAAATATACATCTGTAATAGAGGTGTTATCTCTTTGTATAATGGATGTGAAAAAATTAAAAATCACTAGCTATATGGTCTCATAGCTTAGACTACTGCATGTTTGAATGAACATTATTCGAGGATACCTAGGTCAGTGTGGTTGCCAGTGCTGAGGGCACAGCTGAGAAACAGACCAAGCCCCTGCCCTCAGGGAGCTCATGTTTTCCTATGTGTGTCTATGTGTGTGTGAGTGTGTGTGTGTGCGTGTGTATGTGTAGGGATGGGAGAGGCAGCGTACAGAAAAAGAAATATGTTAGGTGTTGATCAGTGCCAAGAAGAAAAGCAGAACCATGTAAGGGGAACAGAGTGAAAGTGTGTGAGTGTGTGAGAGAGAGAGTGTGTGTGTGTGAGAGAGAGTGTGTGTGTGTGTGAGATGTTTTGACACTGGATGTCAGTGTCAGAGGTAAGCAGAGACCTGCAGAGCACGAGGAGCAGGTACCTTGCAGGTAGGGCAGGAGCTATTGGTGTGTGTAGTGAGAGGAGCTGAGACCCGAGAGGCAGTGGGGGGCCAGGGCAGGGTGGCCTCTTGTAGGGAGGAAGGGAGTGGACTCCTAGGTGTGATGGGCGGCCCTGGAGCCCAGCTGTGATAAGTAGCATCTCACTTAGGTTTTTGAATGCACCGCTCTGGCTGCTGTCGGGGGATGGCCGGTAGGGTCTGGTGACATGGAGGCTTAGTGGGAGACCTCTGTAGTCATCTGGGAGCGAGGTGGTGGCGGTCTGCACTGGGTGCAGTCCTGGGATTCTAGACACGGGAGGGACTGTAGTGAGTGAGAAAGGAACTCTCAGGCGAAGCCATGCTGTTATTCTGATCATACTTTGTCTCCTTATTCCCCCTCCCCTACCCCACCCCCTTTTTTTTTGGATCCTTTCACAGAACCTAGATTAAGCGTAGCTCCTGAAATGGATATCATGGACTACTGCAAAAAAGAATGGAGGGGAAATACGCAAAAAGCAACATGTATGAAAAAGGTATGATGCCTGGATGCATGCACTTTGAGTTTTTCCAGTAGTCTACCATAGGTAATTATTTAATATGTCCTTTTGTATGCTGCTAAGTCGCTTCAGTCATGTCCGACTCTGTGCAGCCCCATAGATGGCAGCCCATCAGGCTTCTCTGTCCCTGGGATTCTCCAGGCAAGAATACTGGAGTGGGTTGCCATTTCCTTCTCCCATGCACGCATGCATGCTAAGTCGCTTCAGTCGTGTCCGATTCTGTGCGACCTCATGAACAGCAGCCCACCAGTCTCCCCTGTCCCTGGGATTCTCTAGGCAAGAATACTGGAGTGGGTTGCTGTTATGTTTAGATGTTATAGTTATGACATCTGCCATTAAACTGTGTTACTATTGGGGTTCTAATTTTAGAGATGAGGAAACGGACTGCAAAGATAAGGGCCGTCTCAGTATTAATACAGAATCATTATCAGTTAGTCAGCAACTTGATTTCTTTGAAAAACGCATAAATGACTGTGTGCTATTCCGAGCTGGGCCAGCCACGGGTTGGCCCCTTGGGGGCATTTGGCTGTAATGCCCTTCAGGCCTGGTGAGGTCACAGCCTTGGGTGACCTACATCTGCTGTCCCCACCTGAATTTGTCTTCACATCCTCAGTCCTCGGGGCCTAGACTCTCCCGCACTCCCTTAGCAGTGGGACCTGGAGCTCTACCCCTATTTAGGGCACCGCAGGAGCTGCCCCCTCTCAGTCCCTTTGCATAACTGGGTGACCCAAAGGTAGTCCTTCCAAGGCTGTGGGACGTCGGGGATTCCCATGACGTGGCCCTGCTGGGTCTGTGGCCAGGCTGGGTCACCGCTCCCGCTGCACAGTAGTCAGGCAGCCCCACTCTCGGTTCCCCCTCAGATGGATTCTGAACCCAGCATTCCTCCACAGGTGGAGACTGCTCCTGCAGTTGACCCTTGTACACCGCAGGTTTGGACTGCTGGGGGCCGCGTCTCTGGATTTTTTCACTGAATATGGACTTCAGTGTACTGCACGATCCCATGAGTGATTTATGCATTTGGAAAGGTGCAGTTGCTGTTGAACTAGTATTTGGGACAGCTGGGGGTTCACCAGAGGGAAGAGGTGCATTTACTAGGCATGAGTCTCCCTGATGGGCCTTCTGTTGCAGTGGTTGAGCCACTGAACAGAAATGCAGCTCTCAGAATTTTATTATTGGAAAGAAATACTTTCATATCCACTTCGAACACCACCCTGTGACTTGAATCTTGACAACAGCTTATGACAGGGTCCAGTGCTTGGACACAGGATGCCTGTCTCCGGGGTCCCCACCCCAGGACGGTGCCACTTCTTCCTTTGTTATGCGAGTGTGTTGAGGAGGAAACAGGGTTTTAAGTGGCTGTTGAGGAAGAACAGGGCAAGCGACAGATCCACGTGGTCAAGGGGGAGTGAGATGGGAAAGCCTGAAAGTTGATGCCGAGGCCTGAGCATCGTCCAGTGGAGAACTCAGTCAGCCAGGTGCCTGGACCAGCTCCGTGGGGTTTCATGGTATCCTTTTAAGGGGAGTGTGCTCAAAACGGTCCGTTTGGATGGCTGTGTTTGAGTGACTGAGCATGTCACCGAGAATTTTCATTTCCTTGTTTCACTTCCAGGCTGAATAATAGTGACATTTCAATCCACTTTTTAAAACACAGAATTTATCCAGGCACCTCCAAGATGATACATATAACTTCTATGTATTTCATGGAAATTTGGGGTATAAGGTGTTATTTTTAATATGGAGACATAGACCAGGTAAAGAATCCACCTGTTAACACAGAGAGATGCAAAAGATGAGGGTTCGAGCCTTGGGCCAGGAAGATTCCCCAACCCACTCCAGTGTTCTTGTCTGGAAAATCCCATGGATAGAGGAGCCTGTCGCAAAGAGTCAGACACGGCTGGGGAATTGGGCACATAAGCTGGGTGCATCTCTTTTCTTTCCTGTCTCCTCATTAAAGAGTTTAGGGTCAACTTAGACACAGACCAAAGCCTTCAGTTTGCTGGTTATTAATAAGTGAGAGTTACAGCAGTTGCTTAGAAAGGGACATATGACTTCAACTTTGGTGGTAACTAGCATTTTAATAATACTTAGTGTCCCATTCTGTATGTTCTAGTATGTTGTGTCTGTTGCGTATGCTGATATTTTGTATGATACTAACGTTTGTTAATTTCTTTTGATGAATAAAAAAGGAATTAAAATATCCTGCAGGAAAGACTTGGCCATTCTTCCTCTGATCAGGGTAGGGGGCGTGGGGGCCACATTTCTTCCACATGAATAAAATTCTCCCCGCTCTCCGAAGTCAGTAACGACCATTTGAATTTTTTGATGCTTTTTGTGCAGGGCTATGAGGAGGTGTCTCAGAAATTCACCTCCATCAGGCGAGTCCGCGGAGATAACTACTGTGCGCTGAGGGCCACGCTGTTCCAGGCCATGAGTCAGCCGGCGGCGCTGCCCTCCTGGCTGCAGGACCCGGAGCTCACGCTGGTACGCTGCCGCCGCAGGTTTGAGTCTGCACTGTTTCTCGTCGTTTCTGCAGCAAAGACTTCCCTTGTCTGCCCCGCTCTGTGTGCTGGTGCTTGCCTGCAGTGCGATGTCAGCGTGCAGGTTTCTGCAGCTTTCTGTGGCTGGGATGACTTTGCATAGTAAAAGCGATCCAAAACGATTGTTATTTCCCGGAGGAGGAAGATGGTAAAAATTTATTTAGCGCCTCACTGAACTAGAGAGCAGGGGTTTGTTTAGGGCTTGCCCAGAGCACTGAGGGCAGTTTGAATTGCGGGTCGGAGTCTCCACCAAGTGGGCTTTGTATTGTACTCTCTGAGAACCTGCTGGGGTTTCCAAAGGCATGTTTCTGGGCTTCTGTCTCCAGTTCAGGGAATCAGCACCGTCTGGAGAGTGTTAGGAGGGTCATAGACTTGGTACATGACAGGGCAGCCACACCGGCAGAGAGATGGTTGCTGTCAGCTGGGGGAGGCTTCCTGGGGAGGTGAGGGTTGGGGACTCTGTTCCATGCCTGGCCCTCGTTAGTTGTTGTGAATCTGCAGCCTGACAGTGACACCCCAAGAAGTCACGTTATCCCTGTGTCGTGTATCCGTGATGGACGTCAGCTGAGGTCACGATAGGTTAGAGGATAGACCATCCCTCAAGAGCTTGGTGGGCAGTCATGATTGAGCGGAGCTCACAATATGACGTTAATTGGAAGAAAATGGGAAATCTTGGGCTTGTCTTAACCCCCCAAACCAAAACCCAAAGTGTCCGCTCTGGGAGATGTGCCTCCCCAGCAACTTAGAGGGAAAAAGTCGGGATGCTAGTGGATCACAGGCCCAGGAGCAGCCCGCAGGTGTGTGATGGCCTCAGGGATGAGGAAGCCTGTTTTATAATGAAAGGGGTAGGTAGGGAGTTTGGGGTGGACGTGGACACACTGCTATATTTAAAATGGGTAACCAGCAAGGACCTGCTGTTCAGCACAGGAACTCTGCTCCTAGTTATGTGGCAGCTTGAATGGGAGGAGAGTCTGGAGGAGAATGGATACGTGTATATGCATGGCTGAGTCCCTTCACTGTACACCTGAAACTCACAGCATTCCTTGTTAATTGGGTATATGCCAGTACAAAATAAAAAGTTTAAAAAAACCGAATGCTTCTAAACACAGGCAGTGACAGCCCGTCTTGAACTGGGCTGGTCGAATCCCATTTTAGGGACTGTGGGCAGCTCTGTGCCTGTTCCCTTGGGACAGAGGGCGTGTGCCTGAGGCAATCTCTCCTCTGGGAACAGTTGAAGGAGCTGGAGTATTTGCCTGGAATAGAGACTTGTAGAGGAACTGGCTGGCAGCTCAGCTAATTGCAGATCTGTTAGGTGGTCGGGGTGTCACATAGCCTCCGAGCCCAGCCAGGCCCAGAGGGTGGAGGATACCACCTGTCTGCCTGGTGATTACCCACTCTATAAAGCGGTATGAAAGTGGCACCCTTGTGTAAGCTGTCTAGATGACATCTGTGAAAGATTCTTCTAATCAGAGATGTGTCATCTCTAGCAGAATTCTCAGTATTAGCTTATTTCTTTTTTCAGTAAAGAAGCAAAAAGAAGTTGATACAGTAGGCTATTTTTAGCTTTGCAGGTTATGCTAAGTATTAGTACTGAAATATTTTGGAAATGTTGGTCAGCCTGCCTGTGGACCTGAGCCGCCACTGGGGAAGTGGACACGCCCCAGCGTGACCTCACTTGGTTTTGCTGCTTCCCTGGTGGCTCAGAGGTTAAAGCATCTGCCTCCAATGCGGGAGACCTGGGTTCGATCCCTGGGTCAGGAAGACCCCCTGGAGAAGGAAATGGCAATCCACTCCAGTATTCTTGCCTGGAGAATCCCATGGACGGAGAAGCCTAGTAGGTTACAGTCCACGGGGTTGCAAAGAATCGGATACGACTGAGCGACTTCACCTTCACCTTCACCTTCTGTTTGCTAACCGTAGCTTAAATTACAGCTTGTGACACAAAGTGCTCCTCAAGTGTAGGCTCTTTTCCTTTGAACTTTTTACTTTAAGGAGCTGCTTAGCTTTATGAATTTAATTGATGTAATGAATTAGAATTCTTTTACTTTCCAAGAAACTCTGGTGCAAGTTACTTTCCAAGTAACTCTGGTCCACATAGTTAAGCATATAAAATACTCTCCATAAAAGTAAAGGACGATCTCCCTTTTGTTTTACTGACAGGATCCACCTGGGTAGGGTCATCTGTCATACGGGAAACAGTCTAGGTGGACTGTGCTGGTTTCTGATGGCTATGAGAACATGTTGTGTGTGTGAGTTATAGGGCTGTAAGGTGGTTTTCCTGGCTGAATTTGAGTCATATGGAAATTCTCAAGCATTCTAATTTCTTCCCTTTTCTGTATGTATCAGCCAACCAGTAGAGTTTTTCTCTTGGGAGCATAATCTAATTAGTTAGTCACAGTGGTATTATTTTTGTCATCTAACCTTTATTGAACGCTAGGAGGCCTGCGTCAGAAAAAAGTTCATCGTACCTGCCAGGGGTGTCATATGGAAGTGTATGAAACTTTTCTTGCTCTCCTGCAGCTAGAAGACTTGTCCCTGTGTTAACTTTTTGGCCCCCAGCATCTTGCCTTGATTTGAGCCCTTTCTCGGGAGGGTCTGTTTCGTGATGTGTCTGGAGCAGGTGGCACGTGCACCTCATGCTTCTTATTCCAGGTGCCAGCGCAGGAGGGGTGTGTAGACTGGGTTGCTGTCCTTGCCCAGCGCAGGAGGGGTGTGTAGACCAGGTTGCTGCCCTTGCCCAGCACAGGAGGGGCGCGTAGACTGAGTGCTGCCCTTATCCAGTACAGGAGGGGTGTGTAGACCAGGTTGCTGCCCTTGTCCAGCGCAAGAGGGGTGTGTAGACTGAGTGCTGCCCTTGCCCAGCGCAGGAGGGGTGTGTAGACTGGGTTGCTGCCCTTGCCCAGCACAGGAGGGGTGTGTAGACTGAGTGCTGCCATTGCCCAGACTAGTCTCTCACCCCTCCCAGCTGTCACGTGCTCTCGCCTGTGGCCACCATCCCATCCCTGTTCTCATCCTGGCCCCTCCACTTGGTCCTTCCTCAGGAAGTCCGCCCTGATAGGGGTCTCACTGAGTGAGCGAGAGGGTGGTGTGGTTGACCAGAACAAGTCAAGGTGGAACCAAGTGTGAGCGCAGATGGGTGGAGAGACCCACAGAGACTGGCAGTGTGCACCTGTGGAGGGGGGTGCCTGGACCACCTCCCCTGGAAGTGGGGGTCTCTCCATCACCAGATAGCACTGCTAACTGTAGTAAGGACACATCTCAATATGTGTTAACACACGTGCCTAAGACAAGCAGATCAGCTGATACCCAGCTGTCTACCAAACATGAAAGTCTTACAGGAGTTTGGCTATGAAAGTCTCTGAGTATTTCCTGTCCATCTTCCCACTAAATTAGAATAATTCATATCCGATCATATGAATTAAACCATGCTTGCTGTTAGAACCTGGTATAAATGATCTAAGTTTAAAATGGGGTGGGCTTGCTGTTAGATGCACACTAACCGTCTGGCAGCAAGTCAGTCTCAGTTTCCCCTGATGCTTGAATCTCTGAATTGCCGAGGACCTCTTCTGACCACGACCACCCCGACACCCCTCCTCAGCACTGTGAGTCAGACAGGTCCTGGGACACCTGAGCTTGTATGTGAATCTGTAGACCTGGAGCCAGCCTTGGCCCCAGCCTGCAGGCCACCTGCTGTGCTAAACATCCCTTGACCTCAGCATGCATATATCTCATCAGGAAATCAGTACAGTGAGCCCAGAGAAACCCCACGCCCTGTAGCTGGCAGTATCTGCTTGCATTCACATCTGGGGAGAAGCTGCCCACAGCCCTTGGCATTGTCCCTCGCTCTTGGAACACACTTGGTTTCAGGACATGACGGGGCAACAGGAAGCACAGGACTGAGACCCTCTCTTGGTGTGAGGTCGGTGGAGGAGGGCCAGGCCATACTTCCTGCACTGCTCAGCTGCTCTGGCCTTGCTGTCACGGCCCATCTCACAGTCTGGCCACTCCTCACCGCCCGTCTTCAGGTCTGGGCTCCCTGTGTGCTGTGTCTGCCTCCGTCCAGACCCCGGTCTCTGTGGTGTTGACTGTAGTCGGATCATCTGACCCTGACCTTGGATGTGGCTTGCTCTGGCTCTTCTTAAACTTGGGCAGCACCTAGGTCCCCCAAGAGGTGGTGTCCTTCGGGACAGGGGCTCAGTTAAGTTTCAGAATGTCTCTGAATGGGTGGGACCTGTGACAGTGTTTGCTTAGAGTACGATGACTGTATTAAAACTCATATTATGAATTTGGGGAAGGACACGTTTTTGTTATATGCTGTCCCTTTAGTCATAGTACTGATCTCAAGGATTATGGACATTTGCTAGAGAAAATAGGCTTTTAAAAAATATTTCAGTCACAAATGAAATTACACCAAAGCTGATTGCCTACTTTGTTAAGCATTTCCCATCATTGTTTTCTGTTTTTAATTTTGTTTCTTCCTTAAATCTCCTTTACTCTAAGAGAAATCCAGTCTCTGAGTGTGCGGTGTAAAAGAATAGCCTTGTATGTGTGATGTGTGTCTCATGACCCCTGAAAGCATTTAAAGTTATACTCTTTCTTTTTTTAAAAGAAATCTGAGTAAAGGATTTCAACTCCCATTATTCTTTGCTCATAGTTTCTTTTCACACCTCAATTGTGGGGCTTTTTCAAGGATCTCCACATCTCCCAGAAGTATACAACCCTGGAGAATTATTCTAGCGACAGTTTGGTCCATGCATGGAAGGAGCGAGGGAATGGACTTCTATTTGAGTCCTCTGTGGAGTTAGGTCTTTGGGGTCCCTTGAGTACTTGAGTGCTATGCCTGCTTTGTGGGTCCCGACCTGTGATGCTCACGTGCTCTCCCAGGCTTCCCCCCGCCCCGTTCTGCCAGCTTGCATCTGCACAGCCAGTGCTTTCTGCTCATTGCGCTTCTTTGTGCTCAGTTGGGATTTCAGCATGTTGCCACTTGAGGGCATTTTAGGTTCTGGTGACAAACCAGAGGACCTAACAAGGTTTGCAGGAGAACTGCCCACATGTTGCTGAAACACAGGACAGCGTGGGCGCAGCGCTGGGCTCCTCTTGGGTGGGAAGGGGGGTCGTTTGTCATCATGATAAGTGAGAATGCAACCCCCCCACCCCCACAAATGAGTAAGTGTAGATGGCCTCACTGTGGTAACTAGCTGAAGAGGAGTTCAGTCCCTGTTGTGGTTTTGTCTCTTTGGAGAGATGAAACCACCTTAGTTTCTCATGATTGCTGTAGACAAGAAGGTGAAACTGAGTTACCATTCACGAAGGGTCTTCGTGTCTTAGATTCAGGAGAACAGAACATACGGCCTCATTTAACACTGTATTTATGATTGTTAAGCTCCGGTTCCAGGGAAGAATTCATCATTCTCTAATGATTTTTTTGGCTTGCAAGTGAACTGTTTTTCCATTCTGCATTTTATAGCACTGAGGTGACATGCCCGTGCCCAGACCAATAACATGGACTTCTCCTGACACACCCTAGACTCCCGGGAGAATCTGGGTTCCCGTGCTGACATCGATTGAGTTTTGTCCCAGCTTGCCTTTCAGACTCCAGATTCTACTGATGATGAGGGGAAAACAAAATAACAGACACTCCAGGAAAAAAGGCTGAGTGATGGTGTCCTTTCTTTGATGAGCCAGGCCAGCCTGGCTTCCTTAACCCTTGCTTCTTATTCTCAGTTGTAATTTTTTATCTTACTTACACTGATTAGGTACTTAAACTGGAGACCATCTTGTTTCTTTTTAATCTTAAAACTATGATGATAGTGTAAAAATTGGAAATTAGGTTTTGTTTTCCTAGTCAGGAAAGGAGCAGGTTTTTGCTGTTTCCGGATCATCTCATTAGACCCAAAGTGCCTTCCTGAGTCAGGCATCAGGGAGTGGTAGGGTGGGGGCCAGTGAGCCCAGCTGGCGCCTGAGTGATTTACGCCAAGACCTGTGTGGACACTGCCTTCACACACCCTTACACAGAGCTCGGGAGTGTTCGTGGCTGTGGCGGGAGCCCAGCAACGTAGACCGTGCCTTTGGGCCTCAACCAGAACCGCCTTGTCACTCTAGCAGCCCTCCGCAGGGTGGCTGTTTCTACCTCCTGACTTCTAGATTCAGGTCCTCCAACCTAAATCCAGACAGACGTGCAAAAATTAATTCTGGAAACAAAGGCTACAAAGGTTGGTCTTCTAGGTTACATTGTTTCTTACAGCTTGGCTCATGTGATGGAGTGTTTGGAACCTTAACCTTGTTTCTCTCTTCTGTTTCTTGTAACTCTAGTTACCAGAAAAGCTCATAAGCAAATACAGCTGGATCAAGCAGTGGAAGCTGGGACTGAAATTTGAGGGGAAGAGCCAGGACCTGGTGGATAAAATTAAGGAGTCCCTCGCTTTATTGAGGAAGAAGGTTTGGAACATATAGTTTTCTTTGATAAGTACAGAGCTCTGACTCCCAATTGCCCCAGCACACCCCTTCTTAGTCCTCACTTAGTGGGTTACAGGCTGCCCAGGTGGCTCAGCGGTGAAGAATCCGCCCGCCAATGCAGGAGATGGGAGTTCAATCCCTGGGTCGGGAAGATTCCCCTGGAGAAGGAAATGGCAGCCCACTCCAGTTTTCTTGCCTGGAGAATCGCATGGATGGAGGAGCCTGGCGGGCTACAGTCTGTGGGGTTGCCATGAATTAGACATGCCTGAGCAACTAAGCAACAACGGTGGGTTACCACTTGCTCTTGGCTGGATTTTACGCGAAGTAATTCTAAACAAACATAAACTCTTCCTCTGAGGTGTTTGGTAAAATGAAGCAGTATCAATATCATACATTCTCAGAGGAGATGACATGTTAAATGAAATGTTTAATTTTGTTTAAAGCAAACCTTACAATTGTAGTCTTGTCTTCTAAGTCATGCTGAGAAGTTTCAGGGATGTCATTTGGTCCGTATCTCGTACAGTATCATCAGTGATATGAATGCTCATTTATTAAATTCTTCCCAGTTATGTTCATGTTTTAAGATTCTGTCCGTATTTATTAGGCATGCTTTCTTTTACGACGATTGTCCAGGGCAGTAGATTTAGTAACTTGTCTTTTGAAAATGGTCCTCAGGGTTTCTCTGAAGCAGAATTGTGAGAAGGCACTTGGTCAGCTGAGCCCTAGTGATTTGGTCGTTAAACTCTCCCTCTCCGTGGCTCTCTGCTGTCTTATGCGGATGGGGTATCCTGCTTGCATGCTGGCCCACATGGACCTCTCGGTTGCTGGCCTCTGAACAGTCTGGACGCTCTCCTCTCCAGGAACCCTGGCGGAGGGCCTGTTAGTTGTTCCGGGCTTTGTAGATGGAGTAGGGAGGGCTATAAGGCGGTGTCAGGCATCGTCTTTCAAGACTCTTCCTAGCACACACCCCAGTCATCAGCCTCTTAACTGTGGCCTGCTGCCCCCATGAGACTTGGCAGCCTCACGAGAGACTTCATACACTTCATATGTGCCAGGCTGTACCCTGAAGTTTCTATTATGTAATTGTCACGTGATAAGTGTTCAGCAGGGTGTTGTCACTGTGGTCGTCCTCTCTTTACAGACGAGGAGACCGTCCTGTTCATCCCTTTACAGCCAGTGCTGGGCACTGAGCCTGACACACAGCAGGAATTTGGGAAATACTTCTTTGAATGAATGGAGGACCCTGACTTCCTGGAGCCTAGTTTTTATTTATAAAAATGAGAAATGTGTGCTGGAAAATAATACTGTTGAAGAAGGACTAGTGATAA
This sequence comes from Aepyceros melampus, assembly GCA_006408695.1. NCBI lineage: Eukaryota > Metazoa > Chordata > Mammalia > Artiodactyla > Bovidae > Aepyceros > Aepyceros melampus. The sequence continues at coordinate 301,298 of SJXQ01003677.1, read as the reverse complement.
AGACGTGGGAGCAAGAGAAGGACAGAGGGGGTCTGTTCGTGTTGCCTGTTGAATCAGAACACAGGATTAGAAGGGCTGAAGCCCCGCGCCGCCCCAGGCAGGCCCTGGCTTAGCAGCAAGTGGAGCTTGAGAGAGTGAACAGGAAGGCTTCAGCATAGCCACTAGTGACCGTCCATTTTAACTCAAATTTTTCAGTTCTTGAGAAGTCACTTTATACACCTAGTAAAGACACACCTAGTCTGCTGTAACTGATCTTGATTTGGGGGAATTTTAAAGTGATTCCAATTTATAATTATTCCATTAAAATTATTCATGAATAATCTGAGCCAGCACTGCTGACACCTCGTAGGTGCCAGGCTGTACACTAAGGTTCTCTATATTACGTAATTCTCACACCAGCAGGGTGTCATGGTTGTGGTTGTGCCCACTTTACAGGTGATGAGACTAAGGCCCTGCAGGGGCCAGCAGCTGCTTGGTGGCAAGGCCCTTGTTCCATCCTGACTCCAGAGCCATGCTCTCACCTGCCAGCCTGGTCTATTCCTGGAAAATATGAGATGTTGTAGTTTCAGAGTCCTGTGGCACAGTTACTACCATTAAAATGTACTCTTGAATTAAAAAAATTCAATGGTTTTGCAGAGGAGCAGTAGTTACTGATTATACACACAAGGATTAGTTTTGTGTTGGCATCTCTTATTCCCAAGGAGGTTCTTGACTTATAACAACATATATTTATAGGGTTTTCTTCTTCCTTTGAAGAGTTAGCCTTTGTTAGCTGAATACCTGATTGTTGTTGTTCAGTCGCTACGTTGTATCTGACTCCTTGTGACCCCATGGACTGCAGCATGCCAGGCTTCCCTGTCCTTCACTACCTCCCAGAGTTTGCTCAGATTCCTGTTCATTGAGTTGGTGATACTATCTAACCATGTCATCCTGTGCTGCCCCCTTCTCCTTGAATACCTGATTCTGTCCTTTGTTTTTAATCAGAAGTCAGTACGAATTTCCTGAGTAGATTTATTCATCTGAAACTCAAGTATAATAAGAGGTTAGAAGGGTAAGCTCAGTAAGCAGGTATTCAGGAGATGGCACAGTCTTCCTTGCCTGTCTTCACGTTATAAGGTTGGCTTGTTGTTTCTGGGTGGTATCTGCTGCCATAAGCCCCTTAAAGGAGAGGAGTGATTTCAGCTATGCTCCAGGGCATCATCACACCAGGTCTCTCAAAAGCCTGTTCGCTCTCCTTCAAATATTTGTTTATTGACTTGTTCCGTTTCTTTGCCTGGGAAGATATGAGAGTTGAAATTTCCATTCTGTGATCCTAGAGCTTGTCCTTAGTGCAGTATACTTTTGTTTCAGATTACTGGGGAAGAGCTGAATAAGGAAAGCATGTGGTCTAAATAGAGTACAGTTGTTTGAGCTGGAAAATTGAATGCTGAGCGTTGGTACATGACCTGTGGTCATCTATCTGTTCTGAAAATAATTTTGTGCTCATAGTGTGGGGTTTTACCAGGGACTTTCAGAACAACAATTTAATTATTATGTAATTTTCTTATTATAGTGGGCAAACCTGGCTGAACTGAGAACTGCAGAACAAGGCAGATGGCTTGTGATGAACTGTTCACAAATGAAGAAGAAGAGTACAGCCTCTATGAAGCTGTAAAATTCCTAATGCTGAACAGAGCCATTGAACTCTATGACGATAAAGAGAAGGGAAAGGAAGTGCCGTTCTTCTCTGTGCTTCTCTTTGCTCGGGATACGTCAAGTGACCCTGGTCAGCTGCTGCGGAACCATCTGAACCAGGTGGGGCACACTGGCGGCCTGGAACAGGTGAGTCGTGCCTTTGGGAGTACATTAGCCCAGAGCAGCAGCGTCAGCCTTCAACCACTGCCTCAGTTTTTGTGGGTCTGGAGCTCGGGAGCCGTGCTGTTGTGTGGTTCTGGCTTAGGGTCGCAGGAGGTTGCAGTTGAGTCTTGGTCAGGGCCGCAGTCTCCGGAGGGCTCGACTGCGGCTGGAGGGTCCACTTGCAGCCTGGTACACACTCCCCTGGCTGATGATGGGAGGGCTCAGTCCCTCACTGGGGGTCAGTGGGAGGGCTCAGTGCCTCGCTATGTGGGGCTTTCCACAGGGCTGCTCAAATGTCCTCCTGACATGGCAGCTGGCTTCTCTCAGAAGGTGGTCCAAGAAGGCAGCCAGGATGCTCAAGTGCCTTCTGTGGTCTAATCTTCGAAATCACTCACTGGCACTTACACTAGGTTCTGTTTGTTAGAAGCAGATCATGTCATTCTTCCCACACTCAAGTCAGGCATACTGAAGAATTGTGAGTCTATTTTTTAAAATTTATTTATTTTTAATTGGAGGATAATTGCTTTGGAATACTGCATTGGTTTCTGTCATGCATCAACATGAATCAGCCGAGGGTATACATATGTCCCTTCCCCTTTGAACCTCCCTTCACCTCCTAGCCCTCGAGGGTGAACCTGTTTTATACCCACCATGGTTGTCTCAGCCTGGGCTTTCTCCTGTTGTGTGGTGGATGAGACCAGAACCCTTGGCTCCAGAAAGAAACCAAACCCCGGGAAGGAGTCCTCTGAAGGGTCTTGTTTAATCTCAGCTCTGTCGCTGTATTAGGTAGCATCCTTTAAAAATAGAAGTGGAGTCACTTTAGCCAGGAGAGCCAGCCTGCTCTTGGATCTTCAACAGATAGGCTAAGTTCAGAGTTTCACCCAGAGATCCAGTGTGGCGCTGTCCTGTGGGTCACCCGTTGACCCACCTCACTCTGCTCTCTTTCTTTGTTGGGTCATTACATTGCTCTGAACAGCCTAAGTCCTTCTTTAATCAAATAGCCAACCACTTGAGAAGCATGGTTGGTGACATTGTACAGGAGACAGGGATCAAGAAAAAGAAATGCAAAAAACCAAAATGGCTGTCTGGGGAGGCCTTACAAATAGCTGTGAAAAGAAGAGAAGTGAAAAACAAAGGAATAAAGGAAAGATATACCCATTTGAATGCAGAGTTCCAAAGAATAGCAAGGAGAGATAAAAAGCCTTCCTCAGCGATCAATGCAAAGAAATAGAGGAAAACAATAGAATGAGAAAGACTAGAGATCTCTTCAAGAAAATTAGAGCTACCAAGGGAACTTTTCATGCAAAAATGGGCTCAATAAAGGACAGAAATGGTCTGGACCTAACAGATGCAGACGATATTAAGAAGAGGTGGCAAGAATACACAGAAGAACTGTACAAAAAAGGTCTTCATGACCCAGATAATCATGATGGTGTGATAACTCACCTAGAGCCAGACATCCTGGAATGTGAAGTCATGTGGGCCTTAGAAAGCATCACTATGAACAAAGCTAGTGGAGGTGATGGAATTCTGGTTGAGCTATTTCAAATCCTAAAAGATGATGCTGTGGAAGTATTGCACTCAGCATATCAGCAAGTTTGGAAAACTCAGCAGTGGCCACAGAACTGGAAAAGGTCAGTTTTCATTCCAATCTCAAAGGAAGGGAATTCCAAAGAATGTTCAAACTACCACACAATTGCACTCATCTCACACGCTAGTAAAGTAATGCTCAAAATTCTCCAAGCCAGGCTTCAGCAATATGTGAACCGTGAACTTCCAGATGTTCAAGCTGGTTTAAAAAGGCAAAGAAACCAGAGATCAAATTGCCAACATCCGCTGGATCATCAAAAAAGCAAGAGAGTTCCAGAAAAACATCTATTTCTGCTTTCTTGACTATGCCAAAGCCTTTGTGTGGATCAAAATAAACTGTGGAAAATTCCAAAAGAGATGGGAATACCAGACCACCTGACCTGCTTCTTGAGAAACCTATATGCAAGTCAGGAAGCAACAGTTAGAACTGGACATGGAACAACAGACTGGTTCCAAATAGGAAAAAGAGTACTTCAAGGCTGTATATTGTTGCCCTGCTTATTTAACTTATATGCAGAGTACATTATGAGAAATGCTGGGCTGGAGGAAGCACAAGCTGGAATCAAGATTGCCAGGAGAAATGTCAATAACCTCAGATATGCAGATGACACCATCCTTATGGCAGAAAGTGAAGAACTAAAGAGCCTCTTGATGAAAGTGAAAGAGGAGAGTGAAAAAGTTGGCTTAAAGCTCAACATTCAGAAAATGAAGATCATGGCATCCAATCCCATCACTTCATGGCAAATGGATGGGGAAACAGTGGAAACAGTGTCAGACTTTATTTTTGGGGGCTCCAAAATCACTACAGATGGTGATTGTAGCCATGAAATTAAAAGACTCTTACTCCTTGGAAGGAAAGTTATGCCCAACCTAGACAGCATATTAAAAAGCAGAGACGTTACTTTGCCAACAAAGGTCCATCTCGTCAAGGCTATGGTTTTTCCAGTAGTCATGTATGGATGTGAGAGTTGGACTGTGAAGAAAGCTGAGCACCGAAGAATTGATGCTTTTGAACTGTGGTGTTGGAGAGGACTCTTGAGAGTCCCTTGGACTTCAAGGAGATCCAACCAGTCCATCCTAAAGGAGATCAGTCCTGGGTGTTCATTGGAAGGGCTGCTATTGAAGCTGAAACTCCAATACTTTGGCCACCTGATGCGAAAAGCTGACTCATTGGAAAAGACCCTGATGCTGGGAAAGATTGAGGGCAGGAGGAGAAGGGGACGACAGGATGAGATGGCTGGATGGCATCACCAACTCAATGGACATGAGTTTGAGTAAACTCCAGGAGTTGGTGATGGACAGGGAGGCCTGGCGCACTGCGGTCATTGGGTCGCAGAGAGTCAGACATGACTCAGCGACTGAACTGAGAAGCATTGAGGCTTTCCATTCAGAGTGCTGCTTTCCTGTGTGCACGGCTGACTTGGAGCTTGCCTTTTAACTGGTTACATAGGAAAGAGCAAAGATGGCGGTCACTGCTGAGTCAGCCAGCGTCGAAGATAAACTTTTTTTAAAAAGTTGTTTGTACTCAAAAGGTTAGTTACTTAGGTGTCTTGATCCGCTGCAGATAACTTGCACTAACAAGCCTGGTAGAGGATAGTTTGTGTATTAGGCTTCTGTTAGTCCTTTCTGAGTCCCCACAAGTCTGCTGTAACATGTTTAAATAGCAGTTTTGTTGAAATATGATGTACATACCAGTTTACTCCTTTGAAGTGTGTAACTCAGTGGATTTTAGTATGTTTATAGAGTTTTGCAGCCATCGCAGAGTCTATTTTAGACTGTTTTATCACTCCTAAAGGAAACCTCATACCCTCATTCCCCTTTCTCCAGCCCTAGGCAACCACTAACTGACTTTCTGTTTTTACAGACTTGTCTGTCCTGAGCATTTCGTGTAAATGGAATTTTATAATATGTGGTCTTTTATGACTGGCTTCTTTGACCGAGCCTAATGTCTTCCAGATTCATCAGTATTGCAGCATGTATCAATACTTCATTCCTTTTTATTGACAAATAGTATTCCATTGTATGGATGTATCACATTTTATACATCCACTTTGGTTGTTTCCACTTTTTGGCAATTATGAATAATCCTGCTGTGAACATCATGTACAAGTTTTTTGCAGGACATATGTTTTTAATTCTCTTGGGTATATGTTAATCTAGGAGTGGAACTGCTGGGCTACATGGCAATTCTTTGTTTAAAATGAGGAACTGCCAAACTTTTTAAAAGCAACTGCACTCTTTTATATCCCCACCAGCAATGTTTCAGAGTTCCATTTCTTTACATCCTTACCACACTTAAAAAAAAAAAAATCCAGGTGAAGTTCATATAACACCAAAGGAACCACTTTAAAGTGTGCAGTTCACTCACTTCATGCATTTGCAGCCTTGTGTGACCTTTACCTGTGCCAAGTTCTGAAACAGTTTCCTTCCCCTGAGAGAAAGAAAACCTGGTGCACGCGAGGCAGTCTCTCCCTGTGATCATCTGTCTATTTGATTGTAGCCGTTCACGTGGGTGGGAAGTGGTGTCTCATTGTGGGTTTGATTTGCGTTCCCCCGACAACTTTGTATGTACTTAGTGGTATTTGCATGTCATTTTCAGAGAAAAATCTATTCAAGTCCTTTGGGCAGTTCTTTGGTTATTGGCTTTTTTTTTTATTGTCAAGTTGAGCTGTTCTTATTCAAACCACAAGTCCCTTATGAGACATATGGCCCCTTCTTGATGATGTGTTTGATTATAATGACCCAGACATAACGGCAGGACCCACGCAAGCGGCAGGACTGGGGTGGGCTCAGGAGGAAGACGGGCTCGGGCCAGCCGCGTCCTTCAGCCTTTGCTCTTCCCGCAGGTCGAGATGTTCCTCCTGGCCTACGCTGTGCGCCACACCATCCAGGTGTATCGGCTCTCCAAGTATGGCACCGAGGAGTTCGTCACGGTCTACCCCACCGACCCGCCCCGGGACTGGCCAGTGGTGACCCTGATCGCCGAGGACGACCGGCACTACAACATCCCCGTCCGAGTGTGCGAGGAGACCAGCCTGTGAGCTGCGCGTGGCCACGCGGCTGAGGGGCGCAGGCAGCCCTTCGCCGGGGCCTTGGGCCTGCAGGTCCCTGAGCCCGACCTCTGAGGACGCCTGGGCCCGGTCAGCCTCACCAGACTGGAATGTTCTGGGGACTAGCTTTGGCAAATCACAAGTAACCGTGGTTTTTTCCCCTCATCTGTGATGCAGTACGTTTCTGTGGGGGCCTTCAGAGCACACCTGTTAAAAGGTGCAAACTACACCTCCTCCATAAAACAGACACTTTTATATCAGAGGAGTTGCATCCTGGACAGAAAAGTGTCCAAAGCGCGCTCTCATAGTAAACTGGCTTTCAATTTTTTTTTTAAAGGTGGTAACTTTTGTTCTGGTGGTCACGGCATCTGCTGTGCCCTTTCTCTACATCTATGCAATCAGTTCACGCAGTAGAAGTCAGGGACAGAGCCTACCAACAGCCCAGCATCCTCTGCTAGTCTCACCCAGCAATGGTTTAAACCAAATGTTAATTAAAGCTCTTATAAGCCAAGTGTCTAATAGAAGAATCAACTGGGTCCAAAAGCGAGCTGCTTAAAGGCTGGCGACGGGGCTGCAGGAGGAAGCAGCGGCCCCAGGACTCTGTTGCTCTGCCAGGACGTGCCAGGTGCCTGTGGTCGTGGACACCCCGGCTCAGGAGCCTGGTGTGGGGGTGGGTAGTCGGCGGGAGAGCCCCTGGGATCAGGGGCTATTCCTTCATCTGCAGTTCCACAGATTGAGCATCATCTAGTGAGAGTCAGGCTTGACCCGTGTGCATTTTTAGCGGAAGCCAAGGCCGATAGATGAGTTTCTGGAGAGCGCTTCCATTGCCAGGTTCCTGTCCCACATCTGTTGGAGGGGATGAGTTAGCAGCAGAGGGTCTCCGGTTTTCATGAGTAAGTTTTCAGTACAAGAACGTGCTTAACACTGACTGCAGAAGCATGGCCGAGCTGCACCCGCCCTTGGTTGAGTTTGGGATGCCCAAGGGAGGCAGCGTTCTGTCACAGGCTAGGGTGGTGCCTGAGAGGCGGGGGTGGGCTTGGGCAGCCCAGCTGAACCTTGTCTGCATCAGAGCCCGAATCCCTATGGCATGTGGACACCTCACTCTTTCAGACTATCAGCAGCACCTGGATTGGCTCAGTATTTGTGGAGATGGTATTACCCTGAAGTACTGAGCTTTATTCTGCAATAATTATAATCTTTATGTGGTTTAATACAATATAGTTGATAAGCTATCTAATTTGTTCTCCCTCCCCCCGCCCCGCCTCCAGGGACAGAACTTTTGTGAAAAGTTTTGCTTTTATTTAAAAATCAAAATTTTCAGTTGAGAAAAAACTCAGAGGATACAGAAGACTATGCAGACTGTTACACGAGTATTCTTCCCATTACCTCATCAGTAATATTCACATTTTGGTAGATACTTAACTCATTAGGGTGTTTGAATTGAATTTTACTCTAGATGTGCGTGAATGTGTTGGAGAGGCTTTGTCTTTCACTGTGAAATGCAGTGGTGCCTCGAATAAGAATAAGAAGGTACCTGGAAGCCAAATGAAAATGACTTCCTGTTGGCTTGGATGCTTCATTATATGTTACATGATTTTCATGCAACTTAACAAGAGGAAATGCCTACCAGTTCATTCTTGAACATGTTTAAAAGCACAGCTTCAAACACTTCAGTTATACAAGGCAGTTGGTGTCTGTGTCCATCAAACCGTTGGCAGATCGCCTCTGTTGAGTTTAATGATACTCACGATCTCTGCATTTTTGAGAATATTCTAGTCTTAGTGACTTGATCTGGGCTTTTGGGTAGCTTGATTACATCTCATTTTTTTTCTTGTTCCTGTGTATGATATTGTTAGAGTGTGTGCAAAAATTGTGGTCTTAACCACCCCATTGATAAAAACTCAAAAATTTGCATTTAAGTTGCTTTCTGTCCTAAGGCCCAAGGCCATATTAGACTCTACTCTCAGACTGTCATGCAGGTTTAGAGGAATCACCGCATCAGAGAAGTCAAGCTTTCAAAGAAACGGTACTTCAGGAAATGTAGAAGATTGGCGAACTTTAAAAATACATTTTCTGTTGCAACATGCAACTATAGTTGCCCAGAACTTTAATTCCATTTTTCATTCTTGCTCTTGGCCTGGTTGGGTGATATCAGTAGAATTGAAATTGAGTTGAGACCAAAATGGATTCAGGAGGATAATTTACTTAGAGGGGATCTCTAAAATGGTATGACTGTTTCAAAAAAAGGAAGGTAGTGGGAACTGCACTTTGCTTACTTTCTATCCCTGGATTTATTGCAAGAGTTCAGTCGTTTTGGAGCCCTCTGGGCTTAGCAGAAAGAAGATATCTGCCTTGAACAGGTGTGACTTATACCTTTGAGCTCATTTAAAGTACATTAAACCTAAAAAAAATTTCCCTGTAACAAGTTCCATGGAATTACCTCTCAGCATGTGGGATTTGATCTGAAATGTCTGTTCTTCTCCCTTGGAGTTTATATCTGAAAACGCCTTAAAGGCACAGAACAGGATTGACCCTGCTCTCTACATAGAGCTGTTTACACTTCCATTATACTGTTGTACGTTCGATTAATGTCTGAAGCTTTCTTGATTGACATCCCCTTGGTATTCTTTCATTATTTTTCCCTCCAGTTCTAGGGCTTATCAAGTAAAATCTCAGACCCCTTGAATCTCGCCCCTCTATCAGAAAAAACACCTTTGCTTGTTTTTGTGTGCTGCTTTTTTCCTTTATTTTTTCCGAGGCTGTGTTATCCTTCTGCCCCTTCACCTCAGGGTGCTCTTTTCCCTAAAGTTTGTTGTCTCCTTTTTGAAGAGCTTCCAGGTGGTGACTGTTAGGTGCTGTCTCACCTTTGATAATCCAGCTTCCTACATTGCAGCAGAGAAGTCAAACATACCTCCTGGTTTTGTCTCCTTTGTGGTGTTAAAGTTTGATCGTGTTCCTGTCTCTCTTTCTAAAGCAAAACTTTGCAGGTACTCCCCCTTTGAAAGCCAGAAAGTTATTTTCATAAATACAAACCTCCAGGGAATTTTACTTGTACTCATACACAAAAATACATGGATGCCTTTTTTTTTAATGATCTATATCTAATAAGATATAGATTAAAAACCAATAAGAAAGAATGTGTTCGGAGTGAATCTGAAATCTGTGTAAGATATATGAGTCCCCACATAGTTGAGCCAAATCAGGGCACAAAATATCAAGTAATTTTACCAACTTACCAGAGACATTTCAGTTTTGCTTAGATAACTTATCACCGGCCACAGGCGTTAGTTTTGTGAAAACCCCCCAGTCAGTAATGTGTTAAAATGGCCCAAGAATAGTAAGGAGTGAGCTGCAGAGGGACGAACTGATTTTAGATGAAAAAATGCCTTTGAAAAACAAAACGGATGCCTAACCGACCTCCTCAGCTTAAGTTAATAAAAGGATAAAAATCTGAACCAGCGCACATCACTTCTGTGCATGGATTCTGCAGATTCCTTTTTTGAAAGTTGAAGCCCCCTGTATAACAGTAGTAGACTTCCTGATGCTGAGCTCTTCGAAAACCTTCTTGGGGGTCTCTTCTGAGGAGCTGGAGAGAGCAGGAAGCCAGTGCGGAATCGCGCAGTGAAGTGACACAGCGGGCAGCTGATGGTCAGTACTTGTCCGTGACCCAGGGAATAGCTCGGAGCCACGAAAAGCACAAAACTAAACTGGTTTGGCTGCCCCCAGCCCTGGTGGCTGTAAGGGAAGCGTAGGCTCGGCCGTGACCAGCGTGGGCGGGGGTGTGTGTGTGAAGATGCCTGCTCGGGTCTGCACTCAAATCACAATGTTTGTGTGTGAGGTCACACGGCCTGAGACCCTGCAAGTTTGGGAGGGTGGAGGTGAGCTGTCCCTTTTGCCTTTTTTTTCCCCCATGCTAAATTGAAATTTATTACTGGAAATAGTGGAGGATGTTAGTAGGTATCATTAAACTCTACAGAGTGGTCATAAAGTCTGGAGATAACAGATAATTATATTGAAATGTGTTATCAGCAAACCACTTGCTATGTTCATCTCTGTTTCCAGGGGTCTTTTCCTGGTGGCTCTGTGGTAAAGAGTCTGCCTGCAGTCCAGGAGATGCAGATTCAATCCTTGGGGGTCAGGAAGATTCCCCGGAGAAGGAAACGGCCACTTTCTTGCCTGGAAAATTCCATGGACAGAGGAGCCTGGCGGACTGCAGTCCATAGGGGTCACAATAGTGTCAGCACACAGCTTAATGACTGAGCAAGGCGAGGCTGTTGACCTCATGGCCATCTGTATATTCCCATACCTTGAGTGCTCATTAATAGCCAGGGCTTGTCAATAGAACATTAGTGAGAGCTTTGTCTCATTCTTGTTGATTTCTCGGGTGTAGGTGTGGGTCAGGGGAGAAATTGCCAAAACGCAGGCGATCCAGGGAAAGGATCCGGGACTCTAGATGAAACCAGTCTTGGCAGTCTTTTCTCCAGTAACCACGGGTGGTTGAGTTCAGTGCTGAACTTCAAAAATTTTTTTTTTGTACTCAAGTCCTTTTCTATAAAGAAAAAATGCCTTGACTTGTCTCACAAATGGTGCTAAACTATGGTACTCCTTACAGGAGCCAGGGCAGTCTGTGGTAACGTTGGCTACTTCTGAGTATTTCAGTGTGGGAAGAAAGCCAGTGTGAACGTATGTAGTTACTCCCTTATCGCTTCCATTGTCTGTAAACGTGTTCTGGTCTTGTGGCCAGCATTCTCACAGCCTCTGACTCTCTGTTATGAATTTGGAGGGGATACCGACCCTTTGTCTGTTCTTAGCGGCGGTTTTCCTTCCCCATCAGCCAGGCTGCCTTGGGAGGCAGACAGGAACGCAGTGTAAACCTGGCCGCCTCGTCTGTCTTGGCTTGTTTTAGCAGAGTGTCCAGTTTGCACTCTTAAGATGTCAGCGTTTGTCAAAAACCTCATCTGCTCTGAAAACCTTGCCCCTGAGGCTCCCATCGGCCTGGGACCACAGTCCCACCTGCCTCCAAGGCGGAGGTTTCCTCACTGACACGTTGAATCGTCATCTTTACTGTCAGAGGCCAAGCTAACTCGGGTTTTGCTGTCGATCCTCTGTAGCAAGCTTGGCCACGAAGGACTGTAAAAACAAATAACTAAAAATAAAAACTCAAAGAATGAAAACTCGGAAGCCTGGCTGTGTTGCTCTGGTTAAATGCATGACTTGGAGGACCTGGGAGATTGCGGTTTAGTGCTTTAACCTTCCAGCACTGCCAGGACAGACCTGTGATGCCCGACGACCTTTTGGTGCTGAACTCCTAGGACATGATCACTCCCCAAATTAGGTTTGGTCTTGGGCCTGGATTCAGTCGAACAGTCCCATCACTCGCTACTTGGAGAGCTGGGCCAGTTACCCCAATTCCTTGTCTCAGTCCTCGCCTCCGCGCTGCCTGCTCCGGGGTGAGTGGGGGTGAAGCGAGGTGCAAGCCCTTCATGGAGGCTTCAGGTGCATCCCCTAAGCCTGCATGACAGGGCTGCGGGCACCATCCAGACCCAGCCTGGGCTGAGTGTTCGCCAGGGAGAGGCCCGCGGTGTGTGGAGCATTCTTAGGTGCTCAAGAACCATCTAGACTGATGGATGGAAATGCACCCACCTGTGCGATAGCAAGAACCTAACACCGTGTATGAGTCAGGCGGCCACTGAAAGACCGTCTGCTTTCAAAGGTATTCTGGGGGTTAGAGAACGAGCCGGCCCCTGCCTCCTGTGAGTCAAAGAACTGAGTCTTTGCAAAATGGTGCTGTGCTTCTGAAGACCCTGCCACTTAGGGGCTGGGCATCCAGAGAGCAGTAGTGCCAGGCTGGTGAGGGGCAGCAAAGGCAATCTAGGCTGAAAAGTAACAGCAGGCTCTTCTTCCTTCAGTGCCCCGTTCAGTTGGGTGATGAACTAAAGTGAAAGAAAGTGAAAGTCGCTCAGTCGTGTCTAACTCTGTGACCCCATGGACTCTGCAGTCCATGGAATTCTCCAGGCCAGAATACTGGAGTGGGTAGCCTTTTGCTTCTTCGGGCATCTTCCCAACCTAGGGATCAATCTCAGGTCTCCCGCATTGCAGGCGGATTCTTTACCAGCTGAGCCACAAGGGAAGCCCAAGAATACTGGAGTGGGTAGCCTATCCCTTCTCCAGAGGATCTTCCCAACCCAAGAATCGAACTGGGGTCTCCTGCATGGCAGGTGGATTCTTGACCAACTGAGCTCTCAGGGAAGCCCGATGAACTAAAAGTCTGACGTAAATACACTTCTCCTGCCTCTCCTGAGTCATGAGACTCTTCTCGATTTTGAGGGCAGTGTTTCAGGCCTGTTTCTCCATGCCTGCGCCTCCCACCCCCACCTTCATCCCTATGGTGGGAAGTGTGGAGAGAAACAGGGCCCCAGGCTGTGGATCCTGGGGACGCCCTCCGGAATTACAGCCATCAAGTGATGAAGCAGCTATCAGCCTTGTTTTGTGTATATAAAATGAGAGTATTTATATGTATATACTGTGTTCTTGCCTAGAGGATCCCGTGGACAGAGGAGCTTGGGGGGCTACAGTCTATGGGGTTGCAGGGTTGGACACGAAGGAATGCACACAGCACACACAGTTGTGTTCACACTTACTGTCACTCCCTTGCTTGGAACCTGGGCACTCTTTCTGCAGACTCTCCAAATTGTCTCCCCTTCCCACTCCTCCTACCCACACCTCTGTTCTGGGCTCCGTGGCAGTGGCCTGGTAATCACCTTCTGACTTGCTGGGTCTGGTTCCCTCCAGACTTCCAGCCCTCAGCACAGCCCCAGAGGCAAAGCTGATTTGGCTCTGGGGTGAGACAGCCTGGGGTGACCCTCTCCTTAGCTCCCTTGGGCTGAAGGAGGAGTTTCTGCTGCCTTCTCACCGCCCTGCCGCCCCCAGCCCTGCACCCTTGCGAGATCCTCCCAAGAATGGCTGGGGGTGGTTTTTCATTCTCTGCTACAATTTGGATTATTCAGTAAAGCTGAAGATTCTGTCTTCCAAGTACCCCTCTACGGCCGTCTTCCCCAAATACAAATGTAATTACGGCAGAAAACGCTGCCGTGCTGGGCCATTCACTTAGGAGACGGCACTCCTTGGGGCATCAGAGAGAATGCTGAGAAAATCAAAAGCACATACACCATGGGCATTGTCTTCTGCGTTCGTGGAGATTACATCCTATTTGTGCTAGATGGTGAGGAGTTGTGATACACTCTGAGGTTTAAAAAAACCTAGGTAATTAACACCATTGACTATTTCCAGTGTTCTCAATTATGATAGTGCTATAATGAGCCTTCTCATTCATCAGTCTTTTTATGCATCTCTAAATTGACCCAGTTCAAGGCTCTTCCAACCTTCCCTCAAAAAAGTTTCAAGAATTTCACCCTCATCAACTGATCCTGCTTCATTTTCCCTTGGGTGACCCTAGGGGTATTTTAACTTTAAACTTTGACCACCTGGCAAGAAAAAAATAAAAATGAAACATTTAATGCTTTTGATTCTCATAATGGTGAACATTTTTCCTAGATATTTGTGGGTCAGTGGTATTTATTCCCTGCCTTTTTTATGCGCTTTGCCCATGACGTGAACCTCTTTGCTAGCTGAGTGTGAGCTTGAAACATCTCGCCAGATTGTCCTGTGTGGAAATGCCGCTGATTGATATTTCACTGTAGAGCAGGAGTGCCAGCTTCTTTAGGCCCTTGCCAATGCTGAGCTCTGTCAAGCTTTGATCTTTGCTGAGTCGATAGCTGGTCTTTCAGTGTCCTGCTTCCCTTTTGTAGAAGCTGTTCACGGGTCATTTTCTGGGAGCCTTCTGCTCATACCCTTTGCCCAGCAGTTATATTCTCTCACTAGGCAGTTGTGTGTGAGAATACTTTTGGCTTTCCCATTGTATTTCACAGATTAAGGGCTGGGAGCTTCTAGCAGGGAAGTCCAGCACAAGGGTTCCCAGGGATCCATGGCAAGTGACAGGAACTGACTCAGGTTATCTTAGTTCGTGGAGGGATCGACCCTAGTGACAGAAAGGGGATTTAGAGGTGAGAAAGGCTGCAGGAAATAGGGCTGTTACGCGGGGGACAAGGGATCAGAGCATGTTCAGGGGAGGAAGGTGTGAGTGACTTCATTCATTCACCAAAGAATGTCTGCTCTGGGCAGGCTGCTGCCAAAACCAGGGCTGTGAGACGAGCTGGTCCAGGCCTCCTCTCCCCACCCCTCTGGTTCCCTCCTCCCTTACCCTGCCTGCCCCTTGCACAGATCAGCTGGACCGGGGGCAGAATCGCTGATCACATCTTGCCCTGTCTGGAGCTGGAGCAGAAGGAAGGAGGCTGGGAGGGTGGAGGGTGAGAGATCTCTCTTCATAGTTGCTGTCTTCCACCAGCCGTACTCCCAGGCCTGCCCGGGCTAAGCTCTTGTCCCTTCCTTCTGACACCAGGTGATTCCAGGGATCTTGGAGACCCCTCTGCCCCCAGCTCAGGGCCTCTCCTCGGCAGTTCCTGTGCAGTGGCTGAGGGTCCCTCCCCTGGCCTGCCACTTCCTCCTTTGCAGCTCCAAGAATCCAGTGTCACCTCCAGCCTCTCTTTCTGAGCCCCGTTCACCCCCATCAGGACCTCGGACGCCCCCCTGGGTCAGCTGGTTGATCTGTGCGGGCCAGCCCTGGTTCACAGGAAAGACCTTGGCACCTGCTGTCATCAAGCGGGGCCCGGGCCCCTTCTCCAGTGACTCTCTTCCGTCAGATCTGACCATCCTGGAGGACACCCGTCCACTGAGTGCCCATCATTGTAGGGCCCATCTCAAGTTCGCTGAGTGTCTCCTCTCGACCCTGCCCTTAGGCCTAAGGTGTCAAGAGACCCCTCCATCCTCTCCCCCATCACACAAGCGTGCACACACACCCCTGAGGAGAGAAAGGGATCAGGAAATTCTGCACAGAAACCATCTCTACAAATTCTTTTTTTTTTTTTTTTTTAACAAATTCTTTTTAAAATATCTCCTCTTGGGCCTTTGATGCCCTCATGGTGAATGAGGGATGAAAGTGGAAACGGGCGTGAGAAGCAGGCGTGGCGTTAAGAAGCTTGGAGCCGAGGGCCGGGCCACCATCAGGGGGGCCCTGCTTTGTGTTGCTGCTTCTCCATAGGTGTTAGCATCCTCCTTTCTGGCCGGGCCATTGTTTACTGCTTGTCACCCAGACTCAGCGTGATGCCCACCCAGGTGAGTGCAGAGTCCTCCTTACGACACCCCCAGTGCCTAGTGAGAGAGAGGGAGGGCCAGCCTGGAGGAGCAGGGTGAGGTGGGGTGGGAGGAGGTGGGCAGGCTGCTGGGAACGGTTGTGCAGGTTGCGCACTGCAAGACTGGGTGCCATTCATGGTCCAGGAGGACATGTGAGCTTGAAGAAGGAAAACTATTTTGGAGGCTTTTAGCATCCAGGCCTTAGTTGACCAGGAGTCCCTGAACTAAGCAGTGAGACTACAGAGGAAGGGAGACGAGTGAGCAATGCTGGGGGAGAGAGAATCACCAGGGTGAGTGACTTGACTGAGGGAGGGGTGGGACGCAGCGGGGGTTGGTTTCTGGGTGGGTGCTCATGTGATTCATCTAGTCTGGAGACAGCGTGGGAGGGGTGGGGGGGGAAGGGTGCCAAGGTCCCTGGGGGATCCCTCTGAGGATGGGTTGAGTGGTGACTGGACTGCAGGTCTGGAACAAGTCAGGGCTGGCAAAACAGCCCTGGGGATCCCCAGCGTGCCCTTGGAGTTGGAAGCAGGCCCAAGTTAGGTCACCCAGGGCGAGTAGGACTAGATTCCAACTGAGAAGGGAGCAGGTCTGGGGCCCGGGCTGTGGATGCCGCTTCGAGTCTTTTTAAGGAATTAGATGGAATTAGATAGCTTTGAAGAAACACAGATGGAGAGTGAAGAAAGCTGACGTCTGCGCAGTGGCTGCACTGGGGAGAGGCAGAAATCTAGAGCTGAGCTAGGATGTGGCGTTGCCAGGCATGGGGCAGAAATTGCGTTTTGACTCCATCACCCATGAATCTGGGAGCGTCTGTCCTGACAGGGCCCTGGGGCTAGGGGAGACTGGAGCTGACCACAGCCAGCTCTCTTCAGCCATTTACCTTTAAAGCAAGAAAGCCTGGTATGTGAAGCAAATGAAAAGCATTTTAATATGTAGTATAATGTGAAGTTAGATGAGAACTGTTCTATTTGTTCATTCTATTTTTGGTCTTTGAATTCAAGGTGGGGAAGATCCTCTGGAGGAGGGCATGGCAACCCACTCCAGTGTTCTTGCCTGGAGAATCCCAGGGACAGAGGAGCCATAAGGTCCATAGGGTCACAAGGAGTCAGATGCGACCGAAGTGACTTAGCAGACACAAACCTAAGGTTAGTCCTTGTTTTGTTCTGTAAAGCTCTAGTAGTTTTTCTCTGTTGAAAGCAGCTGGCATGACTCATAGATTTCTTGGCTGGGGCACTTCCAAACCGCTTGGAGGCTCAGCAGACGTGCACCCTCGTCTTCATGTGCCTCAGTCCACATCTCTGCAAATCCTGATGTCGCAGTGGATGAGAACTAGAGAAGATCTCGTTCTGTCAGTAGAGCAGAAGAGGCCGATCCAGAGTCACCCAGTAACTTGCCTGGCTCACAGCTGATAAGCAGCAGAGATGGAACTAGGACTCACAGCTCCTCATTTCTTTTGTTCCTTTTGTGCAAAGACCAGTGTACTGAGCTGTGAAATTAGCGTGGTATTTACTGGCTTGTGTTGTCCAGGAAGAAGCCTGGAGCTTGTTGGGGGCAGAAGGTAATGAAGACAAGTAGGAACACTAGAAGGGCTTCCCTGCTGGCTCAGTAGTAAAGAACCTGTCTGCCAACGCAGGATGCGCAGGTTCAATCCCTGGATCAGAAAGATCCCCTGGAGAGGAAATGCAGCCATTCCAGTACTGTTGCCTGGGAAATCCCATGGACAGAGAAACCTGGTGGCTACATAGAGTCCGTGGGGTTGCAAAGAGTTGGACACGACTCAGCGACTAAACAACAACAATGTGGACGCTAGAGGTCCTCTGCAACGGGAGGCAGGGGCGGGCAGGCTGCTGAGAGTGGCTGTGCAGGGGGAGGTAGGGGCGGGCAGGCTGCTGAGAGTGGCTGTGCA
>SJXQ01003677.1:263428-275476 GCA_006408695.1 Aepyceros melampus | reverse complement strand
TGGCTGCGTGCCGGGCTCTGCGAGGGGCACTGGCGGGGGTGCGGGGCTCCTGTCTCCCATCTCCCCTCCCATCATCTGTGAAGACCTGGCACTGCCCGAGGACACCACCTCCTGGTGCCCTCCCCTCTCCTCCCCTCCCCCTCATGACCCTGTGCAGTCTCCCACACCAGGGCGCGTGCAGGCAGGGGTGCCTTCTGTCGCCCTCTCTCACCTGTTTCCGATAGACGTAGCACGCTGCTATGGCGACCATGGTGGATTCTCCCACAAACCCCGCGAGGAGGGAGCCCACGCCCAGGGTGGCTCCGTGTACCCTGGGGATGAGAACGCAAAGGGCATCTGTCTGTTAGAGCCCCGCGGAGGCACAGAGAATCAAAACCCAGCCAAAACCCAGGCGAGGTGTAGGCGACAGGGGTGCTGAACGATTGTTTTCTTCGAGATCTGCCCGTTAGCACTGCACCTAATAAATATTCCACCCGAGTGGGAGAGCGGCCTGGGACCCCCTCCGGGCCCTGCGACTCTCACTCCTGCTCCAGATCTAAATCAAACAAAAACATCTACCAAAAAAATAATAATACTAAAAAAAAAAAAAATAATAATAATAATAATGAAAGAGAATGGTCGAAAAAATAGTAATGATATTTCTGGGACTTTTTCTGGTGTTGTAGGCAGTGTGGGGTCACTTCCAAGGTGGTTCCTGCTGTTCAGCTTCCTCTGTTTGCTGGTCTCTTCAGTGTCCTTGGTCAGTCGCGCTGTGGGGAAGGAGGGATGCTGCTACCAAATAGCTCTGGCTTATATTCGCAGTGTCTCAGCCCCGCTGGGCCTACCCCTACATCTGGCGCACAACACTCAGACTCTATGTTTTTCTGCCAGGGACCGTCTTATGCCAGCCCTAGGCTGCATGCACCTCCCTGGTCTAAGCCTCTCAGGCTTGGTGCCCAGATATTTGCAGAGTCGATTGGGCCTGTGCTTTGTGCCCTTCCCAGGACCGAGCAGCTTAGGTGTTCGGTGAGTGCAGTCACGCAGCTTATCGCCCTCTCCTGCTGCTCAGTTTTCCAGGTGTAACCCGGGACTCCTTGTCAGGTAAATTGTATCTGTCCAGCATCCCAGGAAGTCTCAGTTAGCAAAGAAGCCTGCTTGCAGTTTGATCAGCAAAGTCCCTCCGGGGCTGTGATTGCCACATTCCAGCCCTTATGGCTCTGGCTGCCTGTTGCCGGCGGGGGCTGGCAGGCAGCCAGCTATTTCTGTTCCATCCTTTGTTCTGTGTGCGATCCTGGTGGTGTCTTATGTTAGAGCTTTTCGTGTGGTAACTTTCCCACAGTCTGGTGTGCTAGCCTGAGTTAGTTCGCTCCAGTTACGCATGGGCATTCAGGCCCAATTCTTAAGAAGCACTGCTGCCCGCGTCTCCCGTGCCTCCTTGCCCAGCCCCCACTTGCTAGTGGTGGGTGCAGGCATCTGCTCTGCCTCTCTGCCGGGGGAATCACCGCCGGGCTCGCAACCTGCTGGTCTCAATCACCATTCATTTTTCCTCCCTGCCATGTGCCTCCAAGACTTGCCGCAGATTCGGCAGTGAGAGTGCTTCCCAGCGCTTGGAAACTTCTCTCCCTTTAAAACTCTTTTCCCGGGATAGGACTCCCTTCCTGGGACGGAGCTCCCTCCCCACCTCCTTTGTTTCTCTTTTCATCTTTGTGTTTTTCCTACCTGTTTTTGAAGACAATGTTCTGCTTTCCTGGATGCCTTATGTCCTCTGCTCGCATTCAGAAGCTGCCCTGTAGAATTTACCCAGCTTTGAGATGTTCTTTTGATGAATTTGTGTGGGAGAAAGTGGTCTCTCTGTCCTATTCCTCCGCCATCTTAGGCGCCCCCCCCCCCGTTAACTTTTTAAGATACAACACAAGTAATATGATATGCAATACAATAATAAAGAAACAAATAAGTAAATGATTAATTCAATCAGCTTATACGATTCAAACCCAGCCTTTCTCCCTGATTGTAACATGTCTTTTTTTTCTTCTAAATTTCTTGACTCAATTAATTTACATATATATGTAAATGTGTATAGGTATGTGTGTAGATCATCAAATTGCACCTTTTAACTATCATAGTTCTACCCAGAAGCAAGAACATTCTTATCTTTTGAATATATTCTTACTGATTTTTTCCCATCATCTATACATATTTTAGATGGCAAATGATAAATAAATGAACCTTTTTTAGATAAATTATCTTTGAATTATTTCATTTAGACAAATTCTACTTCCTCCAGTCACATGCTACAGTTTGTGAGTTTAAGCTCATTCAGCTTGTTGTACCACAGGCCAATAAATCAAGAGACAAGATGTTGAGGCAAGGAATAGATACTTTATTAAGAAAGTCAGCAGACCAAGAATATGGTGACCTAGAGTCCTGAAAATAACATCCTACATGAGTTAGAATCCATGTTTTCTTTTATATGAAAAGTAGGATGGGATTGTGGTTGGCTGTTGCAAACTTCCTGATTCCAGCCAGACTCCAGAGTGGTTGTGTTTTTCATTTGTTCTTGCAGTTGTCCATGTAGGTCTGGTCATAATGTTTCTGTAAACCACCAACAAGACAGATATTATTCTCTATTCTGCAGTCTCTTCATCTCCTCAAGCTCAGTTGTAAAGGACAAAATAATAACTGAAATAAAATTTTATATAAAATGAAATACACATATCTCCCTTTAATTATTAGCTTTTTTGAGGACAAGCTAACTTCGCGGGAAGTAAGGCATTAGAAATTTTAATATACTACAGTGTTCTTTCAAAAAGAGACTTAAAAGTATGAGCAATGCTCTGTCTTTGCTAACAATTTCTAACACTTATAAAAAGAAAGGGTAAAATATAAGTAATATATTTGGCAAGGTAGAATTTAAAAATAAAATAAAACATTTACTTAATTTAAAGATAAAGGATTTTTAAAGTATGTTACTAGGAAAACCACTAGACCATTCAGGTATGACCTAAATCAAATCCCTTATGATTATACAGTGGAAGTGAGAAATAGATTTAAGGGACTAGATCTGATAGATAGAGTGCTTGATGAACTATGGACTGAGGTTCATGACATTGTACAGGAGATAGGGATCAAGACCATCCCCATGGAAAAGAACTGCAAAAAAGCAAAATGGCTGTCTGGGGAGGCCTTACAAATAGCTGTGAAAAGAAGAGAAGTGAAAAGCAAAGGAGAAAAGGAAAGATATAAACGTCTAAATGCAGAGTTCCAAAGAGTAGCAAGGAGAGATAAGAAAGCCTTCTTCAGTGATCAATGCAAAGTAATAGAGGAAAAGAACAGAATGGGAAAGACTAGAGATCTATTCAAGAAAATTAGAGATGCCAAGGGAACATTTAATGCACAGATGGGCTAGATAAAGGACATAAATGGTATGAACCTAATAGAAGCAGAAGATATTAAGAAGAGGTGGCAAGAATGCACAGAAGACTGTACAAAAAAAGATCTTCACGACCAAGATAATCACAATGATGTGATCACTCACCTAGAGCCAGACATTGTGGAATATGAAGGCAAATGGGCCTTAGAAAGCATCACTATGAACAAAGCTAGTGGAGGTGATGGAATTCCAGTTGAGCTATTTCAAATCCTGAAAAATGATGCTGTGAAAGTGCTGCACTCAATATGCCAGCAAATTTGGAAGACTCAGCAGTAGCCACAGGACTGGAAAAGGTCAGTTTTCATTCCAATCCCAAAGAAAGGCAATGCCAAAGAATGCTCAAACTACAACAAAATTGCACTCATCTCACATGCTAGTAAAGTAACGCTCAAAATTCTCCAAGCTCAGCTTCAGCAATATGTGAACCATGAACTTCCAGATGTTCAAGCTGTTTTTAGACAAGACAGAGGAACCAGAGACCAAATTGCCAACATCTGCTAGATCATTGAAAAAACAAGAGAGTTCCAGAAAAACATGTATTTCTGCTTTATTGACTATGCCAAAGCCTCTGACTGTGTGGATCACAATAAACTGTGGAAAATTCTGAAAGAGATGGGAATACCAGACCACCTGACCTGCCTCTTGAGAAACCTGGATGTAGGTCAGGAAGCGACAGTTAGAACTGGACATGGAACAACAGACTGGTTCCAAATAGGAAAAGGAGTACGTCAAGGCTGTATATTGTCACCCTGCTTATTTAACATCTATGCAGTGTACATCATGCGAAACGCTGGACTGGAAGAAACACAAGCTGGAATCAAGCTTGCTGGGAGAAATATCAATAACCTCATACATGCAGATGACACCACCCTTATGGCAGAAAGAGAAGAGGAACTAAAAAGCCTCTTGTTGAAAGTGAAAGAGGGGAGTGCAAAAGTTTGCTTAAAGCTCAACATTCAGAATACTAAGATCATGACATCTGATCCCATCACCCATGAGACATATATTTTTGGGCTTTATTTTTTGGGACTTCAAAATCACTGCAGTTTGTGATTGCAGCCATGAAATTAAAAGATGCTTACTCCTTGGAAGGAAAGTTATGACCAACCTAGGTAGCATCTTAAAAAGCAGAAACATTACTTTTCCAACAAAGGTCCATCTAGTCAAGGCTATGGTTTTTCCAGTGGTCATGTATGGATGTGAGTGTAGAACTGTGAAGAAAGCTGAGCACTGGAGAATTGATGTGTTTGAAGTGTGGTTTTGGAGAAGACTCTTGGGAGTCCCATGGAGTGCAAGGAGATCCAACCAGTCCATTCTAAAGGAGATCAGTCCTGGGTGTTCATTGGAAGGAGTGATGCTAAAGCTGAAACTCCTGTACTTTGGCCACCTCATGTGAAGAGTTGACTCATTGGAAAAGACTCTGATGCTGGGAGGGATTGATGGCAGGAGGAAAAGGGGACGATAGAGGATGAGATGTCTGGATGGCATCACCAACTCGATGGAACTAAGTTTGAGTGAACTCAGGGAGTTGGCTATGTACCGGGATGACTGGCGTGCTGCAATTCATGGGGTCTCAGAGTTGGACATGACTGAGCGACTGAACTAAACTGAACTCCTTATTTTCTCAGATATATAAAAAAAATTTTTTTTCAAAGCAGTTTCAGTAATTCAGATGTCATGAAACTGCTAAAATTCTTTATTAACATATCGTTTTACTAAGTACAGACATAGAGAATTCTTCACATGGAGAACAATTTTCTGAATAACCTTATTAGTGCCCAACTCTCTAGTTAATCTCCTCAAATTATTTCCTCAACCCTAGGACATTTATATAGGTTGTGACTTCTATGAGAAAGCCTTAAAAAATATTTTTTTCACACAGTTAATTCCTACTCTTTCTTCAGATCTCACATCAGTCTTCACTTCCTCAAGGGAGTAACTCCAACTTCCCCTCATAAGAATATATCTCATCATACATCAGCATAACTAATGAAAGTCTCCACTAAATTATCAATTCAGAGAAGAAGTATTTTATTTATTTATTTTTGTCTCCACATCATCATCAACTATTAGAGATTTGGCAATTATAAACATTTCTATGACTATCACCTAATCAAACAACACAAAAAATTGCACATCACAAGTCAGGCAATATCTAACATAGCTCATCTATATAAACTTATATTAGAACAGAGATGGCCATATTATATTTTGAGTGACAAACCTAGATAGTGTATTACAATTAGGGAAATCACTTTGCAGACAAAGGTCTGTATAGTCAAAGCTATTTTTCCAGTAATCATGTTCACATGTGAGAGTTGGACCATAAAGAAGGCTGAGCATTGAAAAATTAATGTTTTCAAGCTATGATGCTGGAGAAGACAGTTGAGAGTCCTTTGGACAGCAAGGAGGTAAGACCAGTCAATCCTAAAGGAAATCAACCCTGAACACCTAATCAAACAACACAAAAAATTGCACATCACAAGTCAGGCAATATCTAACATAGCTCATCTATATAAACTTATATTAGAACAGAGATGGCCATATTATATTTTGAGTGACAAACCTAGATAGTGTATTACAATTAGGGAAATCACTTTGCAGACAAAGGTCTGTATAGTCAAAGCTATTTTTCCAGTAATCATGTTCACATGTGAGAGTTGGACCATAAAGAAGGCTGAGCATTGAAAAATTAATGTTTTCAAGCTATGATGCTGGAGAAGACAGTTGAGAGTCCTTTGGACAGCAAGGAGATAAGACCAGTCAATCCTAAAGGAAATCAACCCTGAATATTCATTGAAAGAACTGGTACTGAAGCTGAAACTCCAGTATTTTGGCCACCTGGTGTGAACAACCAACTCATTGGAAAAGATCCTGATGCTGAGAAAGATTGAAGGAAGGAGGAATAGGGGCTAACAGAGGGTGAGATTGTTGGATGACATCACTATTCAATGGACATGAGTTTGGGTAAACTCTGGGACACAGAGAAGGACAAGAAAGCCTGGTGTGCTTTGGTCCATGGGGACACAAAGAGTTGGGTAATGACTGAATGACTGAACAGCAACAACAATAAAAAGGAAAAATAAAAATAAAAACAAGGATCAAGTGATAAGTGAATACAGGCTTAAGTAAAAGAAGAGCTAAGATGATAGTGAAGAGATGTATAACTAGTTGAAAATTACAGTAGTTATATAAATTGATAAGTGAAGGAAATAAATTAACAGCACTACAGATTTTACACAGTTTATTATCACTATTTGAGATAATTGGAAAAGGATATTTTTGAATTTATTATTTTACCAAAAGCTCTATGTGTTGTATAATTTTGAGTTACAAATATCTAGAAATAGAACTATAACTAAATTATAAAAGCACTGAAAGAAAATTTCAAGACCCTGACCCAAATATATGCAGATTCAAAAGGAAAGGAAGTAGAGTACTAAGACTTTTTAAATCATCTTACTTTACTTATCCAAGAGAGGATATAGGAAATAGATGGAAGTGGAATCTGGAATTGCCTTCTAAGTTTTCTTCTGGCTCTAAACTTCTAATTTCCTAGTGGTAGTTTTTGGGTTACTGAAAAAACAATTTCATAAAAAATAAATTTTTGTACCCATGGAAACCTTTTCATGAGTTTGTTAGGAACCTGAATATGACTGTCTATATTTTTGGTAGAGGATGAACTCTGCTACCTGTAAAAGCAATATTAAAAGTACCCTAGGGAGACCTAAATAGAATGAGGGATCATTCTGTAGTGATTACAGATATTAGTCTTTTAGCTGAAAATAACCATGTGTTATAGGAAGAAGAAAAGTGTGCACTCAAATAGTCAGTAGCTTGGGGAGAAAATCACACCAATATTTGAAGGCCAGTGTTGTACACCTGATGCATCATGCCAAGTGAAATATATTTTTTCTCATATTATTACAGTTTTTACTTATTCAGTGCTTTCTTGGTGATTCACACAATTTTTAATATCTGTTATAACTTATAAACTGCATTTATTAAATATGTAGTGTGTCATGGTGTGCTTTATTTTATGCAATATAAGTGACATAACATGAAAATTTTATTTTCAATAAACTAGGATCTAAAGTTGATATGCATGTGTAGATTTGTACATATGTGCATTAGGAAAATCTACATTTCAAATTTTGTATTACATAGGAACTTGTAACATTTAACCATGCAAGGTAAATTTGACATGGTAAAGTACGAGATGGCAAGAGTGAACAACAACATCTTAGAAATCAGTGAACTAAAATGGATAGGAACATCATTATTTAATTCAGATGGCCACTGTACCTTCTCCTGTAGGCAAGGCTCCTTTAGAAGAAATGGAGTAGCCAACATAGTCAATAAAAGAGTGTGAACTGTAATTCTTGAGTGCAAGATCAAAAGTAACAGAATGATCCCAGTTGGCTTCTAAGGCAAACCATTCAACATCACAAAAATTCAAGTCTATGCCACAACTCATTTGGAAAACTCAGCAGTGGCCACAGGACTGGAAATGTCAGTTTTGTTTCCAATCCCAAAGAAAGGTAATACCAAAGAATGCTCAAAATACTGCACAAATGCACTCATCTCACACGCTAGTAAAGTAATGCTCAAAATTCTCCAAGCCAGTCTTCAGCAGTATGTGAATCATGAACTTCCAAATGTTCAAGCTGGTTTTAGAAAAGGCAGAGGAATCAGAGATCAAATTGCCAACACCCACTCAATCATAGAAAAAGCAGGAGAGTTTCAGAAATATCTATTTCTGCTTTATTGATTATGTCAAAGCCTTTGACTGTGTGAATCAAAATAAACTGTGGAAAATACTGGAAGACATGGGGATACCAGATCATCTGACCAGCCTCCTGAGAAGTCTGTATGCAGGTCACGAAGCAACAGTTAGAAATGGACAGGGAGAACAGACTATTTCCAAATAGGAAAAGGAGTATGTCAAGGCTGTATATTGTCATCCTGTTTATTTAACTTCTATGCAGAGTATATCAAGAGAAATGCTGGGCTGGAGGAAGCACAAAGTGGAATCAAGATGGCTGGGAGAAATATCAATAACCTTAGATATGCAGATGACACCACCCTTATGGCAGAAAGTGAAGAACTAAAGACCTCTTGATGAAAATGAAAGAGGAGAGTGAAAAAATTGGCCTAAAGCTCAACATTCAGAAAACTAGGATTATGGTATTCAGTAACATCAGTTCAGTTCAGTCACTCAGTCGTGTCCAACACTTTGTGACACAATGAACCGCAGCACGTCAGGCCTCCCTGTCCATCACCAACTCCCGGAGTTCACTCAAACTCATGTCCATCAAGCCAGTGATGCCATCCAGCCATATCACACTCCATCGTCCCCTTCTCCTCCTGCCCCCAATCCGTCCCAACATCAGGGTATTTTCCAACGAGTCAAACCTTTTCATGAGGTGGCCAAAGTATTGGAGTTTCAGGTTCAACATCAGTCTTTCCAATGAACACCCAGGACTGATCTCCTTTAGGATGGACTGGTTGGATCTCCTTGCAGTCCAAGAAACTCTCAAGAGCCTTCTCCAACACCACAGTTCAAAAACATCAATTCTTCAGCCCTCAGCTTTCTTTATAGTTCAACTCTCACATCCATACATGACCACTGGAAAAACCATTGCCCTGACTAGACAGACCTTTGCTGACAAAGTAATGTCTCTGCTTTTTAATATGCTGCCTAGGTTGGTCATAACTTTCCTTCCAAGGAGTAAGTGTCTTTTAATTTCATGGCTGCAATCACTACCTGCAATGATTTTGGAGCCCCCCAAAATAAAGTCTGGCACTGTTTCCACTGTTTCGCCATTTATTTCCTATGAAGTGGTGGGACCAGATGCCATGATCCTAGTTTTCTGGATGTTGAACTTTAAGCCAATTTTTTTCACTCTCCTCTTTCACTCTCATCAAAAGCCTTTTTAGTTCCTCTTCACTTTCTG
The DNA here is from genome assembly GCA_006408695.1 of Aepyceros melampus. Classification (NCBI taxonomy): domain Eukaryota; kingdom Metazoa; phylum Chordata; class Mammalia; order Artiodactyla; family Bovidae; genus Aepyceros; species Aepyceros melampus. The sequence goes on along the minus strand of SJXQ01003677.1, from coordinate 266,110 downwards.
CCATAAGGGTGGTGGCATCCTCATGTCTGAGATTATTGATATTTCTCCCAGCAATCTTGATTCCAGCTTGTGCTTCCTCCAGCCCAGCGTTTCTCTTGATGTACTCTGCATAGAAGTTAAATAAATAGGATGACAATATACAGCCTCGACGTGCTCATTTTAATATTTGGAACCAGTCTGTTGTTTCATGTTCTGTTCTAATTGTTGCTTCCTGACTTGCATACAGGTTTCTCAAGAGACATAGCAGATGATCTGGTATTTCCATCTCTTTCAGAATTTTCCCCAGTTTATAGTGACCCACAGATTTCATGGAAAATAGATGGGGAAACAGTGACTGACTTTATTTTTCTGAGCTCCAAAGTCACTGCAGATGGTCATTGTAGCCACGAAATTGGAGCCTGGTAGGCTGCAATCCATGCGTTCTCTAAGAGTTGGACACGACTGAACGACTTCACTTTCAGTTTTCATTTTCATGCATTGGAGAAGGAAATGACAATCCACTCCAGTGTTCTTGCCTGGAGAATCCCAGGAACAGGGAACCTGGTGGCTGCCATCTATGAGGTCACACAGAGTTGGACACGACTGAAGTGACTTAGCAGCAGCAGCAGCAGCAGACAGTATATTAAAAAGCAGAGACATTACTTTGCCAGCAAGGTTCCATCTAGTCAAGACTGGTTTTTCCAGTAGTCATGTATGGATGTGAGAGTTGGACTATAAAGAAAGCTGAGCACTGAAGAATTGATGCTTTTGAACTGTGTGTTGAATAAGACTCTTGAGAGTCTCTTGGAGTGCAAGGAGATCCAATCAGTCCATCCTAAAGGAGATCAGTCCTGGGTTTTCATTGGAGGGACTGATCTTGAAGCTGAAATTCCAATACTCTGACCACCTGATGAGAAGAGTTAACTCATTTAGATCCTGATGCTGGGAAAGATTGAAGGTTGGAGGAAAAGTGGACAACAGAGGATGAGATGGTTGGATGGCATCACTGACACAATGGACATAGGTTTGGGTGGACTCCGGGGGTTGGTGATGGACAGGGAGGCCTGGCTTGCTTCGTTTCATGGGGTCTTAAAGAATAGGACACGACTAAGGACTGAACTGAACTGACATGACGCCCCAACTATTAATACCAAAGAAGCTGATGATGACTAGTTCTATAAAGACCTACAACACCTTCTACAACTATTGATAGCACCAAAAAAGATGTCCTTTTCACAATAGGGTATTGGAATGCAAAAGAAAGGAAGTCAAGAAACACCCAGACAAACAGGCAAGTTTGGAATACAGTAAAAAAGGAAGCACTGCAAAGACTAATAGAGTTTTGTCAAGAGAACACACTGGTCACAGCAAACACCTTTTTCCAATAATACAGGACATGACTCTACATATGAACATCACCTAATACTCAATATATAAATCAGATTTGTTATGTTCTAAGCAGCCAAAGATGGAGAAGCCCTATATAGACAGCAAAAACAAGACCTGGAAGTGACTGTGGTTCAGATATGAGCTCCTTGTAACAAAATTCAGTCTTAAACTGAAGAAAGTAGGGAAAATCATTAGGAAATACAGGGATGACTGAAAGCAAAACACAAATGATTACGCACTGGAGGTGACAAATAGACTCAAAGGATTACATCTTGTAAACAGAGAACCTGAAAACTATGGACAGAGGTTCATAACATTGTACCAGAGACAGAAACCAAAACCATCCCAAAGAAAAAGAAATACAAAAAGCAAAGTGGCTATCTGATGGAATTTTACAAATATCTGAGGTGGAAAGAGAAGTGAAAGACAAGGGAAAAAAGCAAAAAAATATATAGATATATACCCAACTGAATGCAGAATTTCAGAGAATAGAAAGGAAAATAACAGAGCCTTCTTAAGTAAATAACACAAATAAATAGAGGAAAACAATAGGATTGGAAAGACTAGAGATTGCTTCAAGCAAACTGGAGGTATCAAGGGAACATATCACACAAAGATGGGCACAATAATTGACAGAAAAAAACAAGGATCCAACAGAAGCATAAGAGATTAAAAAGAGGTGGCAAAAATACACAGAAGAACCACACACAAAAAAGATCTTAATCACCCAGAAAACTCCACTAGTGTGGTCACTCATCTGCAGTCAGACATCCTGGAGTGTGAAGTCAACTGGGCCTTAGGAAGCATTACTACCAATAAAGCTGGTAGAGGTGTTGGAATTCCGGGTATTACGAATCCTAAAAGATGATGCTGTTAAAGTGCTGCACTCAATATCTTAGCAATTTTGGAAAAATCAGCAGAGGCCACAACTAGAAAAAGTCAGTTGTCATTCCAATATGAAAGAAGGGTAATGCCAAAGAAGATTTAAACTACTGCATAATTGCACTCATTTCACAAGCTAGCAAGGTCATGCTCAAAATCCTTCAAGCTAGGATTCAGCGGTATGTGAACTGAAAAATTCCAGATGTACAAGCTAGGTTTGGAAAAGGTGGAGGAACCACATAACAAATTGCCAATATTCGTTGAATTATGGAGGAAGCAAGATAGTTCCAGAAAAACATCTAATTCTGCTTTATTGACTATACCAAAGCCTTTGACTGTGTGTATCACAATAAACTGTGGAAAATTCTGAAACAGATGGGAATACCAGACCACCTGACCTGCCTCTTGAGAAATCTGTGTGTCAGTCAAGAA